>OMLF01057436.1:22017-41601 GCA_900302615.1 Holocentrus rufus | reverse complement strand
GAAGAAGAGAGCGGCAGAGAAAAAAATCGCAGAAGCAGGAGGGCATTGACAAGTGAGTCGCGTGTTGTTAGGAAGCCTGCTTTCATACGGCAGTCAAACGAGGTGGAGAGGCAGGAGATCAAAACTGTGACCCTGAACTAGTTTCAAAGACATTATGTGTGTGTGACTACACGTATGACTAGGGAACAGAGGGCGCATACAATGGGTTCCTACAGTACATGCATACTTAAGTTTTTCCCATGTACGTATTTGTTTTTGTTGTGTGCCGTTGCGTGATACAGTCTCCCTCTGCGTTGTTTTCCCTTTTTTTTTTTTTCCTTTTTCCAGTTGAATCCGCACCACTTCAAACCCACTCCCTGACATCATTCCATGAGCTCTTAGCTTTGAAATGGAAATTAATCACACAGGAGTATTCCCTGAAGGGTTGCCTGTAATACATGAAATGGAGCTTTTGGCACAACGTTTCACCATTGAGATTCCGCACAGGCGCGATAGAAAGTTTTGTGGCTGCAGAGCAAGACTCTGTCGTTCTCAGAGGTGAAATCGCTGCGCACGCTGCACACACAAACGCCATGCTACTGAGACGGAAAACAAAAAGAAACTCAAGCCCGTGAAACATCGGCATGCACGCCTCTTTTGAACAGGCTGAGGTATTAAATTTCCATCTTTTTATACTAATTAACATCCTTGCTTATAGATACCCATGGGCAATCTGGATACTTAGAGGGTACAACAATACACCCAATGCCTGTTAGTATTACAAAGTTATTAATTCCTACCATTTTGGAGTCTGTTGATGTGGATAGCATCACGACAGGCTAGCAAACACAAAATGGGTCTTTGCTTTTGGTTTAGAGACGATTAAGTGTCTACCTTGCTGGGTTTTCATTTTTCTCCTTTTATTTGACCCACTTAGCACTGAAATTCAATCTGTAGCCGAGTGCTTTTCTCTCACTCCGCCGTGTTGCCAGTTGTCCGCACCTAGACAGTTTTACCAGTTGACCTTAACCTTGTCCGACAAGAGAAATTCTCACCATTTTTATTTTCCATTCATCCTCTGTCTTGGCGCTTATCCGGGTCAGTGTCCCAGTGGCAGCAGGTTAAGCAGAGCAGCCCCGACATCCATTTCCCAAGGATCCTATCCGAGTTCTTCTTCAGAAATCCCAACTTGCTCTCAGGCCTGCTGGGAGACGTAGACCATCTAGCATGGGCTGGTTCTGATCCCAGTCACGTAGCTGATAAACATCCAAAGAGATGTGACCAGTGGGGCATCCAGACTAGTGTCCGAACCACCTCAACTGACTCAACAACAACTTAGACGTTCTCCCAGATCGTCAAGCTCCTCCCCTGCAAGGCACTAGCACCCATAGGAGAAGACCACAATGAAGACTGACCAGTACATTGAGAACTTTGCCATGTGGTTCATCTGCACCTAGCACCCAGCTTTTTCCAGAAAGGAACATGGCCTAAGATTTGCTGACACTCATCAGAACCTCATTAGACTTTGCTGTAAAACACACCAATTCCCATATCACAGTCCAACTGAGCCAGACAGACAACAATATCTCCAAACAGCAAAGATGACACTTTGATGCCACCAAAATAGATGCTCAACAGACTTCATCTGCACCTTAATATCCTGTCCATGAATATTACAAACAGGGAAAGGCTGCAGCTGCTGTAATCCAAGAAGCAAAATCCCAGATGGTAAGGGAGCTACATTTACAAGATACTGTACTTATAGAGGTTCGGTTCCTTGTTAAACAACACTCCGACATGCTACCAGGAAGAGCCTGGGATCAAACCAGGAGTCCTTTATCAAATCCAAAATGTGAGAGGGGTTTTTAAAAGTTATGGGGCATGACGTTTCAGGAGGTTCTGGCAAACCATTTGGTTACTCAAGAGGGTAAAGGAGACATTGGGCTTCTCAGCAGCGGTGCAAAAATGCTGACTCTGTCTGGGAACAATGTTGGAAAGTTAAGGAACACTTTTAGGAAGCTCCCAAACCTGAGGTAATCTGTCCAGGAAGGCATGCTGGATGATTCTAGAGAGTCTGGGTCAATCTCCTGGGCATTGGAGTTCATTGAGGTAGTTAGAAACCTCCACAGTGGTAAGGAAACAGGGGTGGACAAACTTGGTTGTTGAATTACTGGAGGCTGAAGGCTGAATATCATTAGGGTGCTATTGTTCTCATGTCTCTTCAGTATCACTTGGATTTCTGGAACAGTGCCTGCGGACTGACAGATGGGGTTGGTGGTTACCATGCTCGTTTTGTCAAACCTCATTCTCTCAAAGCTAGTATCAAATGAATCAGTGTGGCAATTTAGTCACTAGCACCAGTACATCTTTCTTCTTTTGAACAGTCACACAGTTTATTGTGCATCGTATCAAATCTGGCCAGACAGTTTGAAAACTGGAACGCCTCCCCCGCTAACTGATGCAACGGTGTGATACAAGCCTGCTAACCCCGAGCCAAAGCCTACTGGGTAATCTGTCGCTGAATATAATTTTATGCTTCAAGTCTCTTTTTCAGACAATCTGCTCTGATCCAGTGCGAGTCTACCTTTGGGGGTGTAACTGGGTGAAGTCTAGATGATGTTGGGGATCTAAATTTTGTCTTACAGCAGCCGTAAAGGTGTTCAAAGTATAGCGAAGCATGGAAAAATAATACAGTACAGGAGTTGAGGTGTCAGTCTTGCAGGGGAGAACATGTAGCTTGGGATGGATTGTTTTGGTTGTTAGCGATATCTTGACTAAGGTTTAGTTAACTCCTAACTGAATGAAAGATCTATACCAGACTAAACCTAAACAATGGCTCAAATTCAGAGATGTTGTGAAATGACTGTGTGGTGTGTGCATATGTGTGTGTGTGTGTGTGTGTGTGTGTGTGTGTGTGTGTGTGTGTGTGTGTGTGTGTGTGTGTGTGTGTGTGTGTGTGTGTGTGTGTGTGTGTTACTGTGAGTCTGTGTTGCGACAGGAGTCTCACTGTGTGCAGCATTAAGGATCCTGGCGCTGCACTTTCATCTCCATCCAGCTACACTGTGCCAGTTTACCACCGTCCACATCTCTCGCACACCCCGCCTGGCATGCATAAACACACACACACACACACACACACATAACTACCTCTCTCAATGCCTATATATTGTATACACGCATACGCATGAGTGTTGTGTTTATACGCATAAACGCAACACTCATATTCGTCCCCTCAAAACACTCAAATGTGATTTCACATATGATGGATGTACTTGAGGTACAAACACATGTGAAAGCCGCTGAAATAAAGTAAACCTTACTGGTCCCTTAATTGTGACATTGAAGAAGAGACTTCTCAAAACAGAGATTGATTCCCAGAGACTTTTTCCCCCTCAGGCGCCCGTTTTAGTTAAGTCACACATGGTTGCCGCCTCTTTAAAAAGCCATCAGCATGGATCCATATCCCAACCTCACGGACCTCTGCATCTCTGCCTGGCCGGCCACACAATGGAGAAGGATGTGGGTTAGAAAAGCTCACAGGAATTAAGAGCAAAGAGGAAATTAATGTTTCTCTCTCACGCGCTCGCACGTCATATCACTCACGCTAGCCTTAGCCGAGGAAGTCATTAATGACAGAGTCATACATTTCTGCTCCCCTGCAGAGCCCCAGCTCAAAAGGTGCTACTTCATAATTACTTTTCATGAAGCACCTAGTTCATGTAGCCACAGAATGATTACCTCTAATGGTGTTTCATTGTACATGGTCAGAAAATGATTTCTCACTGCAACTGTTACATTTTCTATGTGGGATACCAATTATAGAGCGCACATTTTGCAGCTAATATAATATATTGCCACAGCAGATATGGTTAGATTGTAGTTCATCTTTATCCACACAGCACTTCACAATCTGCCTTGTTTAGTCTATTCATTGATCAACAAGAATTAGATGAGTTTTTTATATTCAGATGCCCTGCAGCAAGCAGCAAATGAATGCCCAAGCGGCGCTCATACCTTTTCCCATTATTAGCCCCGTGCATCATTAAACAGGAGTGTGAAACAGCGATATCTGTAACCTTAATAAGATTATATCCTCATATATCATTTCTGCTTTAGCACACCAGCCCAGCAGTCATTGTTTTCCTGTTGTTCTCTTGTTGCCATGGTAGTTGGTTATGAATCCTTTCATCGGGCGATTACGTGTCCAGTCACTGCCCACATGCCACCCCTCCCCCCCTCCGCTGCCACACACCTCCACAACACCACCCTTTCATCTCTGCTGTTTTCAAGAGGAAAAAGCCGGACTGTCTGGCTTCTAAGCAATTGAAAAAAAAAAAAAACCAACGCACTCACTGCTGATCATTAAATCGCAGTCAGGCCCTTCAAAAAGAAGTGTTTAGTCAAAAAGTGCTTAGTTTGTTCAAAAAGTGTTAAAGGGATACCTTGACATTTTGAGGTTTCAATGTCATTTGTTTCTCGTGGCATGTTTGCGCTGTCAGCAGTCCTTATTTAAACTGAGGCGGCTCAATTAGCTGACGCCTGATGCCGCTGTGCCACTCACTTTAAACGAGGAAGGCTGATAATGCTAACAAGCTGTTTTAAAGGAAACGAGCACAACACAGATGTGGAAGCTCGTCCAATGGGAAAAAGTAAACAAAACTAAAATTCAAAGTGTGATGGTGTATTAAATATAGAAACAGCCTTTTGCATAGTGTTGTTTAAAAAATATGGGCTCCATGTGAAAGACACTAAAATACTCCGTAAGGACAATATATACAAAACAGCTGTATTCTATGCCACAAAACTCTGCAAAAAAAAAGTTTTTTTTGCTTTACTCTTACTAACCCTTGTGGCATAATGCATCTAGCTGTGTGACAGGTTGGCACCGTAGTGCATCATGACAGTCACACTATTATCGCTGTGCCAACATGTCACAACCAATACCCATCACGACCCTTAGCAAGTCAACAAAGGAGTGTTTTTCACGGGGTAATGCCATCATGCGTCATGAGTTCTTGTCAGTCACGGCCTGTCACCTCAAACCCTTGTTATGCACCCGCGTCCCCTTGATTGACTTGCATCAGAATTTAGTATGCACAGCCTGTTTCTATAAAAATCTATACTTGGTAAAAGAATCAATAACCTGTTGTTTTCCATCCCTCAGCCTCGGCCCCAAATCAGATTCAAAGCGTCTGATTAGTAGTTGTTTTTGGAATTTGTAGTCGCCGAAAATACCCGCAAAAGCCGGGACTGCAAATTCAAAAAACACTACTTCAAATCAATTCTACATGTCCTTTGATGTTTTTGACTCTGATTTACAGTCGTCCTCTTTTTACTCTGGTCCCAATCAGACTTTTTTTTCACCAAAGACTGTGGGAAGCCACTTTGAAGTGCGCACCTTGGAGGCAGTAATGAGGGGGTTGCGCGTCGTGTTTGAATCAGACCATTACAAGTCATGTTGGTTGTCGGAGTTCACAACCAGCTTGTATGTTGAAGTGTTTTTTTTTTTGTTTTTTTTTTGCCTAGCATTAGTCATAAATCTCTAAAAGCTTTGAGCATGATGGAGCAAGATGGATCAAATCTCTCCTTGTCAGACCTTGTTGTGAGAGAAGCCTAGTCTGCTCGGTTAATTGACGGTCGCTGTCCGCCTCACCCGGAACATTCAGTTGCCTTTGGCCTCGCTCAGGACTGAGCGACAGAGCTCAGGACTGAGTTTTCCCCCCGGGGGGTCTAAAAGCTACCACTTCACACGAGGCTACCCACCGTCTTCGCGTATTTCTCAAAACGAAACCGTTTCAAGAAATACTCCTTCACTCTCTTTGGCAAAATGACCCACAAGGCTGAAGCAACATTTTACAGTTTGACCATTTTCTCCTTATATTTACCCAGGGGAGGCTCGCAGAAGTTTGCATACTCCTTTTCAGGGGCTATCTGCTTCACATTCAAACATTTACACACATTCACGCCTGGGAACAGCTCGGTAATACCTCAGCTTTATACTGTTGACCACTGAGCCACTTGAGCGGAGCTCCCAGAGTACTTAAATTATTATACTGTAGTCCACAAAGATAGCCCCGCTCTCTGTGAACATTTGCAACCCTTAAATTGTTTTTCCGATTTTGTTAAACTGGATCTTATAACAAACTCGTAAAATAAAACTGGATTTTTTTTTTTTGTTAAAAACATTAAATTCAGTCACTCATGTACAGTTATTAAAAAAGTGACTGCACCATACTGTGTTTATCTAATGCTGCCTTCAGGCGGTCCTCGTCAAATCACAAAGTAGGAAAAACCCATGATCATAAAAGACAAGTTATATGTGTGTTATTAGTTTTTGTCCTGGTACATTCTTTTCAAATTCTCCACATGTATCAGTAGTACAGTAGTTTACAATTTGTAAACTTGCCTGAATTTATCACTCGTATTTACGACTTTGTAAGCCGTTCCAGTGCAAATTTCCAGTGGTAAACTTGGAAAAAAAGGGAAAAAAGGGGAATAGTTCCAATTACCGATACCAAGGAGAAAATTCATAATGCATTCCTATGAAAGCAGAACAACTTTCAAAAATGTGCACAAACATCTGCTGCACTTTTTTCTCTTTTTCTCTGTTTTCTCTTATTTTACTCAATACGAGAGCAAAATAATAATATTTCAAACATCATAATGTTATTCATCATTCATCATGATAAATATATTCCACTTTTCTAGATGATGCTTGGGCTTTCACCCAGGTTCTTCTGGTGTCTCAGTCTCCTTTACTCCTCACACAACTCTGCTGCTGCTGCCTCTTGACCATGACATCTGACATAGACCCTCCTCCTTTATTCTCTACCGCCCCCTGCAGGACAATCCGGGAGCACCTGGGAGAGCAGGAGGTGTCCATCTCTCTGACCATCGACTCCTTGGAGGAGGGCGACCTGGGCAACTACTCCTGCTACGTGGAGAACGGCAACGGGCGGCGCCAGGCCAACATCCAGCTCACCAAGAAAGGTGAGCAGCAAAAATACTGTGAACACGTACATGCAGTTATCATTATGCAAAGATAGATTACAAACAGGGCATTCAGCCTTTGGTGAGATGTAAAAAGCTAATTTAGCCGAAAGATAAATTTCAAACCGTACAGAGGGATGTGGAGACCTTGACATTCAGTAACACTTCAGGTGAGAGACACCATTTATTTCCACTGGCCTTCACTTTGACAATAGAGTGCATCTCTTGCAGCAATTTACTGAGTGGAGAAGAAGAATAACTAGCGGGATTAAGGGAATTGACCAGTTGTTTTTAGCTTCAGGGGGAAAAAAAAAAAAATAGGGACGGGACTGTAGAAGGTGCCGAAAAGCTATTCATCCATCTCAGCCTGAGGAAGTATTACTTTGCAAGAGGGAGAAAAAAGTGCTTTTGGAGAGAGGCAGCCTTCGGTGTTGTGATGCCAGACAAGCTGTTTGACTGTCTGGCAGTGACCTCCCCCAACACACACACACACACACACACACACAAATCCTCCTTTGATCACGGAGCTCGTTCACTCCGACACTTTCTCATCTTTCATCACCAGCTACTGAAGCATTTACAAACGTTGCATGTTGTTGCCGCCCTCTTTTTCTTCAAGCAAACATTTTCTCGAGTTTTTCCCTGTGATTTTGCTTCAGTGAAGTTGACTGTGTCAGCGTTGATTCCAATGATGATTCCTAGTAGAGATATACGCTTTTCAGAGTGGTTATATAATTTTTTTTTTCCTTTTTTATGGGAAGGCTACGGGGGGCCTCTCTAGCCTTAAAGTTGTCAGCGTTGAATACATTTACATAATAAGTTATTTTTCCCCTTTTAAGCTAGCAGCTTTGGAGCCAGCTTTGATGGGAGCCCAGTTCCCCACCATTTGCTATATTAAAGGGGTTTATGCTGCACAGTTGAATCTCAGAATAAACCGGAGAAGATTAGCCAGGTCCTCGCAGGATTGAGAGACTAACCAGAAATGGACCCGTCCACATGTTTATATATTTTGTGCATCTGTGCTGCAGTGCAATGCGGGTCAATGTTTATGCTGCTTTGTGGGAAGCGTCAAGTTTGCCTCGGCTGTCTCTTGAAGCTGTGAAAACAGAACGCGCGAGACTCGGGATGAATTCGGTCTATTTAAACATGTCGTCTCAGTGGAAGTGTGTCTTTACTCTTTTCTCTCTCCCTGTCTCTCTCTATCTCTCTCTCTTCCTCTCACAGACACTTTGAATGTGGCACATGATACAGCGTAATTCACTTCACCTGCATTATGTTCGGGGTTAAGTCAGAGAGGCACTCTCACAGGGAAAACCTTTGTTGCTTTAATAGCGAAACCATGTCTTAGTCTTTCGTGTCACTACAAGACCACCGAAGAGCTTTAAAGAAATGAAGTCACTGCAAATGTAGGACATTTATTATCCATTCTGTGTGTGTCGCAGGCTTTGCACTGCAGCAGTGGAAAAAGCTTGTGAGTTGAATTTTGGCAGTTTTTATGTTTTTACAGGGCCTGAAACTTCCATCATGGATGTCTTGCTAATCAGGCTGGAAATAGGGAGATACCTGGAAAAGTTTATTGAGATCTGGGTGCACGTTCGTTCATTGATGTTTTAAATAAAACGGTGTGATTCCCTGGTGGCTCTCTTTGAAAGGTAAATGCTGTGTAACTGCAACATCCCGGTGTTGTAATCGTACCTGGGACCTTTGCTGTATGTCATCCCACTCTCTCCAAATCTTTTTTTGTCTCTAGCAGAACTTTTGGGGCATTTAACCTTTACTAGATGGCTTCCACTAAAGGCTAAATGTCAAAAAAGAGAGCAGTCTGATAAAGTAGATTGGTTTCCAAATTTAGGTCACTGTGATACAAGAATTTCTTATCTTTAGTCTTTGCCCCTCTGGTCTTTGTTTCTTCTCAGTTCACTTAACCTAGAAAAACAGTGTTTTGGGGCTTTTTTAGTCAGCTAACTAGCCAGCAACACAGGTTTTTCCTCCATGCATATTCCTGACAGAAGTGCTAAGGCCCACTAAATTACATGGTCTGGTTTAGGCATTAAGATACAGATAGTTAAGGTAAGGCATGAGGTTTAAAATCCTTACGTTTAGGTATTTAGTTAGAGATAGTTGAGTTTAGCATGTAGGGTAGAGATGGTTAAGGTTAAGGAAGGTTTAGTGTGTTTAAGGTTAGGTGTTAGGATCTGGGAGGGACTTCCAGGTCTTTTTTGAAATTGAAGTTCAGATTCATCAGTGGGGTAATGATCAGTTCCCAGTCAAAAACTCCACAGAAATCAACCATGTCCAATGAATTCTGTTGAGATTGCCAAGCAAGTTGTTCGTTTCAAGAAGCGATCAACTGTTTACAACCATTGTTGCTCAAGAGCTGAGGAGCTCCACCATGGAGCCAGATGGTGCGCCAGAGGGTAATTCTACCCGATGGCACAAGGAACCCGCTCAAATCCCATGATGGCAAGGAGAGGCGCTGTCATCCAGTTTTCAGAGCAAGCCACCCTTGAACCAGAGGACCGATGCTCAATGCCCCTTCCCGGCAAGCATCTGCCATACTGAAGTGTCCTTGAGCAAGACACTGAATCCGTCCCAGCTTTGGAAACGCTGTCCTAGATCTGATCCTGACCTCTGTAATCTCCCTGTGGAGGGATTATCCCTTAAGGGATCAACAGAGCATTACATTATGCACATTACCAAACAGAACGTACATTTTTTCCTCAAGTCTTGAAAAGTTAAAGATAGAATATTTTCATAGCAGCATTTGAAGGGAAAGTAGTTTTCTGTTCTCCATAAAACTGGAAAGAAAAAAGCACCAAGACCTGGAAGTCACTAATCAACTAGAGCTAAATAAAAAAAGCAGGATTTCAAGTTGCATTTCTATACATATATCTATCGATAACTGACTTCATTTCATGATAAAATCACAAGTCAGCTTCGATCGTACCCTTTAAGACAGTGTTTCCTTGTTCTGTGTGTGTGTGTGTGTGTATGTGTGTGTGTGTGTGTGTGTATGTGTGTCATGATTGTGCATTATGGACTCCATTATGGACTCTGGTTTTGGGTGTTTTCTTGTTTTCTGTATTTTCACAGCAGCCATTTTGACGTGAAGTAGCAGGTAAGCACAGGTGTTACTAATGACATTGATGAAGGTTCTGCTCCATTGAAGTGCAGCAGAGTCTTTCCAGTGATCCAGCATGAACAATAGCAGGACCCTGTCTCTGTGAATGAAACAGAACCTTCATTCTTGTCATTAGTAACACCTGTGTTTACCTGCTATTTCAAGTCAAAATGGCTGCTGTGAAAAAGGGGATCCACTTGCCCGCTTCAACCGCAACAGTGCATGTGCACGAGAGAGCGCACGTGTCTCTTGTGTTTGTGCACGGGAGAGAAAGACAGTACTAATGTGATCACTGACAGCGTTCGAGCCCGGAAACACGCGCTCGTTGGCGAGGGACTTCCGTCAGCCTCGTTGTCTCGGTGTCAGCTTCATTAACATGCGAGCCGGTGTCACTGTGCCAGTCACGGCCGCAGATGAAAAAGCTCAGTCGTTTTTTGTTTTTTTTTCCAGAGCAGTCACATGATCGTGAATCATTTCCAAAACTTCTCGCCTCTCTCTTTTATTTTGAGCCTCCGCTTCCCGGCAAGCCGAATTTCAACGCAATCACGTAGATTTCCTTTTGATAATTGTTTGCTTCATCGTGTCCGCTGGCGTCGTGTGCGCTCTGTAATCAGTTAGTAATGGAGACCCAGTCAGACGCCGCCGTTGCATTCAGGTCCTGTACCGAGATGGCTCTGCGCTCTCTGATTTATCACAGATTGGACCGGCTCCTTTACTTCTGTGCTGGCAGTACAAGGTGAGGATAATTTATTCTGTTTGAGGTGGCAAATTGTGCCTCCGAGTGCATGACATGTGGCGGGAAATTACAAAGTGCCGGGAAAATGATCGTGGAGCGGCGGGGGGAGAAGCGTGCAGGATGGACCTTGGTTCTGGATGTGGACTTTGTTTTGTTTGTAGTGCGTGTGTCGAACTGTAAAAGAGACAAAGCGAGCGAGAGAGGGAGAGAAAGAGGGGGGAGAGATGAGAGAGCGGCATGTTGGTCTGTCTGCGCTTTTATGTATCAAGGCCAAACCTTGGGTGTTGATAGACACAGTGTTTATCACCCCGGTCCGTGGGTTTGTTTACAGCCTCGGCTTATCCTTGTAGAACTTACTGTCGACCTTTGAGGCTGTGTGTCCGGAATCGTAAAAAACACTGTCTCTAATCTACAAACAGCAACTTGAATTTGTCGCGCCGCGCGCACACACACACACAGGCGAAGCTCGCTCCCCGCTTTCACACTTTTCACTGCTGCTCTCCCCTCACTTTTATTTCACCATCTAGCTCTCTCTGCCGAAAAAACGAAGAGAGAGGCATGTGTACAAGTGGCGCCGTCAAAATCCCGTCTCCGAAGTCGTCAGGAGCCAATTTGTCTCATCACAACATGGCAACCATATGGACGCCAGGCAGAGAAGAACTGGCCTCCTCTGGTGTCATTTCTGATGCTTGAGGAGCAACCGGCTTGTTACAGCGTGCAGATATCCAGAGGAGAGAAGAAGAGGAGCGGCAAAGAGGAGGTGAAGAGGACAGTTAAGAGGAAAAAGGAGAGAGACGAGCCTGAATCCGGCCTTACTTGTTAGCCACCCCACCTCTCTCAAATAAGTAACCTAATTCAGAGCGATTCTCAGGCCGGGAAGAGAGAAGAAACGATAAGATGGGATGGAGAGGAGAGGCTGCTGAGGAGGAGAGAAGAAGACGAGGAAATGAGAGGAAAGAGGCTGGAGGGCAAGGGAGGAGGGGGACGTCGAGAAGACAGGAGGACCGGACGCGAGTTTGTGTGTGTGTGTGTGTGTTTACGCGCGGGTTTGTTTGGCGGGGGCATGTTTGCGTACGCGCGCGTGCGTCCGTCCGCCGAGTTTGGCTGAAGGTCGTGCCTGGACAGGCGTGATAAAGCAGCACGGGCCATGCTCGTTAGCTTTTGAGAACATCATCCTTCATCATGGGAGCTGTCAGCTTGATGGCCGCTGCAGTGGGGTGGGCATCGCGCACTCCAATGAGGTTAAATGTGTGTCTGTGATGGATGGTGATGCGCGCGGGTCCTCTGTGTGTGTGTGTGTGCGCGCGTGTGTGTGTAGCGATGCAGCGAGTCCAGCCTTTCACTGTTGTCCATTAGTCAGCCAATGAAGGCTGACCACCCAGATTTTGTGAGGCGTAGCCAAGAGGAAATGTTGCACTGCTAGAGGCGGAGTGACAACCTACAGAAAACACTGTAAAAAAAGAAAGAAAAAAAAAAAACCTTGAAAAAGAGACAAGATCATGAAAAGACAAAGCAAACGACTCGGCTTTCAAGGCAAGTCACCAGACCATGGAGCCTAATGGTGGAGCCTATTGTCCTATAGTGTGAAATATCACCTTTCCACCCTCCTGAAAAACACCGGTTTAAAACCGGCCTCTTCTGGCTCTTTTTTGTCCTTAATTCAACTCTGAACTTTTTTGAATCTGGTATAAAAAGTATAAAACAAACTGCGGTGAAATATCAACAGCGAAGTCGATGGAAGCCTGAAATGAGCGCCTGCTGATGGCTTCTCGTGAGCCGATGGCGATGACGGATGGCGGGGAGAGCGGGCGGCTTCGATCCAGCTGAAGAGCAGTCGGCTCGAGCTCACAGCCGGCAGCTTTATCTCATCTCGCGCGGCCCTGCAGCGGCCCACGGTGCACACATGTAACGGATCTTCATGTTATCTGTGCAGAGGGGAGGGGGGGAGAACGGCCTGTCAGACGCTGTTGTTACACTTGTCTTTTCGCCGTGTCTTTTATCATCCAGTCAGGCCAGGAGGCATGAAGTGACACGTCTGGATGCACAGAAATCGGGTTTTTATATACGTCGCTGCCAGATCTATAAAGCCATACATGGAAGTGGTCAGATTTGCATTCAAATCCTGTGTAATCTGGACCAAATCCAAGAAAACAGCAAGAAAACAAGCAATGCAAACAGACGACGAGCGGGAAAAGCAATGCAGATGCAGATTTGTGTGACTGTAACTGCAGGAGGCACATAACAGGCCGAGTGTGGACATACAGCAGCGTGATCTCATAAGAGCTGATCTGTAGAATTCGTCTTTTACCATTGCCGGTGTGATTTTTATCATCTCAGCATGCAAGGATCATGCATTAACTGGCAGGTGTCGTAATCCGACGAGCCCGATCGCGGCTCAGGCTCGCGCCGATCAGCGTTGGAATGCGATTCCACCACATATGAACATCAGGGAAAATATGAAAATGTGATGTAGAAGCCGCTATAAATAAAAAGAGGCACAGGAGGGAGAGAAAAAAAAATGTATTTTGAGAGCTGTGTGGAATCCAACAGATGAAGTCTGGTGCTGTCAAATCTCTACAGTGGGAGCTCAAATATCCCATTAAAACAACAGGTGTAACTGTAAACAGGGTCAGGTGGTTTTTGCACGGCGCTCAACCAAGCTGATCCAGCCGGTAGTGCTGCTGTACACTCCATTTACTATAAGTTACAGATGTACCCGTTTAAACGACTGTGCTGTATATGCTTGCTGCACCGCCACCTGTAATTTAGGAACAAATTTCTGCAGCATAAACAGAAGATAAATTGATGGTCGGATTTTCTGCAAAGATTAATCAGAATGACTTTTATGCATTGTGTCCGCAACTGGCACAGGGTCATGACAGGACACTGTTTACATTCATCACAGTGACAGGGTAGGACGCGCTCATTGCCTGACTGTAAAAAATGTAAAAGCTTAGGGCAAATGATTGTTGACGTCTTGTTTTTTTTTTTTTTTTTTTTTTAATGAATTGATTCCCCGCTCATTTCAAATTAAATATCGATCCGCGGATTGAAAGCTCGCATCGTTGCATGGATCCACGGTGGTGTGTGGTATGAATGCGTCGTTCTGCTGCCACTGAGTCACGCTATGATTAAGATTGTTTACGTTCAACATAGGCCGGTCCAAAAGTATTTGCAAATATTTCTCCACGGTTTATCCGAGTGTGCCAGATGGGTGGCGTTTGCATGCCATGTGCGGTCGAAATACAGAAAGACATCACAGGAGAAGATAAAATATATTTGACAGCTTTACATTTTTACACTTTTTGTACTTTATATGTGTTTACCGTGATTGACAACCTCACTGACACTATTTGAATTGTTTAACCAAATTTTGAGCCTGCTTGTTTCCTCCTAAAACGTTTTTGTCCATCTTTCTCTTTTTTTTTTTTCCTTTTCTCTCTGCATTCACCCTGCAGCCGAGCTGATGTACACGGTGGAGCTGGCCGGAGGTCTGGGAGCCATCTTGCTGCTATTGATCTGCCTGGTGACCCTTTACAAGTGCTACAAGATTGAGCTCATGCTCTTCTATAGGAACCACTTTGGCAGCGAGGATATAGACGGAGGTAAGATATAAGATTTGAAACGAGCCGGGAAAACATAACTTAATGTACTGTAACCTCTTGAACTCTGATTTTCCCCTCAATTTTAAACAGCTTCCGTGTTCGAAAGGGATATCTTTTCTTACAACAGTGCAACATGCATATCCTGTATCCCTTTGCTTATTTTGCATTCCAGTGCTTCACTGAAGTTGCGCTGAAGTAAAGTCACGCTTATATTGAGTGAAATGTTCAAACCCAAGACATATTTTTATGGCTGTGCCATTACATCAAATGGAAAAAGCTTAGATGTCTTATGCATCGTTTTATACATATTTCCATGTAATTCAGTTCTGCGGCTTTGAACAAAGCTCGGCCGTGCAACATGTGTGTGTAACGACGGACCCACCAGCGGGACCAAAAGGGTTGCTTAGTGTTAAAAAAACAAAGTGCAAACTTTTTCCTAAAGAGCAGCAAATGAGCTGGAATCTTTCTTTAGATGTTTTGTGTCTCACTCCCTATGCCTTCCGTTGATATACAACATCACAGTGAATTCTGGGTATCATGCATAGCTACCTGCTGCAGCTTTAAAAGAAAATTCCACCCAAATTTCAGCAGCTTTTGGCACCATATTTGCATTTTTCTGTATATATTTATTTTTATTCCTTTGGACAACTGGACAAACCAATCAAGACATTTCTTTTGCAGAGATACTGCTCCACCAACAGTATAGACCAGAATGCATTGCAGCTATAAGACTTGCTGTTTTTGAAGTAAAGGGCACGACTCAATTTTTTTCCTCAACAGAAAAGCCTCTTGCTCGGCTATTGCTATTGTTCTGTCCAGTTGAATGCAAGTTCAGGCACGTTCTCTGGGGATTGTCGCAAGGCATTCTGGGAAAATTATCGGATTTTACTCACCGGAGTAAAAGTAGATGATGTAGGTTGAGGGAAAGTGGGCACATCAAAACAGTAAATTGCAACACTTCATCACAAAGCAACTCCTAGAAAGCACTGAACATTACAGATTGATGATATCTAACAGAAAACCCAAGGAAGGATTTTTTCTTTATTTTATCAAGAGGAACACTGATGATTTCGGACAATGGAGGATTGTGAGGCTGCACGCATGTCACGTGCACGCGCGTGCACGCTCGCGGCCGCATCAGAGCAAGCGAGAGAGTGAAAGGATAATGTATTACAGCAAAGACTCTCCGGAAAACAAATCAAAACAAAGTCACAGTGCCAGACAAAAACAGTAACTCTGGGGCCCTATCTTCAATAGTAACGCGCTCTGATTGGGCCTGGTGGATGAGCCTTGGCTTGAGAATGCATCAAACTGAGACAAGAAACAAGTTTTAATTTGATTCTGCCATAATGAGTCTCTAAAGTACCACGGCTGCAATGAATTCAGAGGGAATGAGATTAGTTTGGAGAGGCCGAGGGACTGTACGTTGGTAGAAAGAGAGAGAGAAAACGGAGACAGAGTTATGAGCGCTAAAAGGTAGAAGGTATTCTATACCCAACTCCTCTCTTCTTAGACCCTCCTACTCCCAGCTCTGCTTAACTTTGATGACTGGTACATCAGGCATTTCAATGAAAGTCATTACCTCTGGCTGTGTTGGGCTTTCGGCCCCGGAAAGTGGAGCTTTGCCATAATGGATGGCCCAGAGGCAGTTGTGTTGAAAAAAAAGGAGGGGGGAAAAATGTCGGGCCTTGAACTTAATGCCAAACAGCAATTGTCTCCTTTAATTGTGCCACCCGAGTGAGTGCTTGGAGAGAGAAACAGATTTTCAATTTGTTCTCGGGTATAAAGGGATCAGGTTCAATAAGACACAGCGCGCTGCCTCCGGAGCTCTCAGGAGACCCCTGATACTTTCCTCCACGCCGCGGTCGATTAGATCACTCCGCTGCCACCTCTGGCACATGTTCACACATACACACACACACAAGCATGTATACACATATACCATCCTTGCATCCACACACACTCCACAGTTATCTCTGAGTTCCTGTGACAGTATAGGTGTTGTACAGTTCAGGTTTAAACATGAAACAAAAAAAGAGGCAGCTGCAATTGCTCGTGGAGACAAAGCAAAGCAAGAGGGCCAGGTTATCGAGATCCCATCGCTATGGTAACCGCTGCACTGCAAGAGAAAAGAAGTAAGAGCATGCAAGATATGGGCACACACACATTTTTCATCAATAAAGCCATTAAACCAGTGTTTTGGCGTAAATACCACTTCTGCAGCACAAGTATACCACAATGCCAAGAAAGAGCTTTTACTTCAACAAAAAAAGAAAAACTAATTGGAAGCCTCTCTCGGTCCCATTTTGCTGAATGTAAAATTGTATGGTTTACGTAATAACATGATGGACTGTCAGGCACTTGTCAGCGGCGCCCTTTAGTTAAAGACTACTCGGTTGTCACATTGTGTGGGCGTCAGAGGAATCAATAATAGGCTTTATGATGACAACAGTGGGGCGAGCTTGTCAAGGAGGTGGGAACTCATCAACAGTGCGCTGTAAATAAGCATGCCAGCGCTGTCGGCTCAGAGTGGAACTACCAGGCACCGTCAGCGTTCAAACTCAATTGGCGATATTGACTGTTAATAGTTCTCATGTCTCACACATAGAGCAGCAATAATACATCGGTTTGAGTTGTTATACACTGCAAAAAAAAGTCTCTACAAGTCATTTAGTCTCACATTCAGGGTTAAAATCTTGTTTTTGAAAGGGATGCTACACAGTTACAAATGGGGATTTTGTTTCAGGGGTTTTCTACAGGAATACATTCCAGCAGGAATTTGGGTGAGTAAAGATATCGTCACGACCCTGGTAAGACCGACCAACTGCGGTGAAAATATCTCGCTTGTTGCAACTAGCGCTGAGCCAATATGACAGCAAATGTTTTCCGAGTTAACATCGCTGTAGAGCTCACTCGCTGGAAACTGGAACTTTGGAGGCTTGTAGTTGTCGATGTGAGAAAGTCCAAGATATTTAGATGGAAGCCTTCGCCAGCCCTCGCCTCCTCTGATATAATCCTCAGCTAATGAGCAAACAGTTACTGTTCCTACTGTTTGTTGAGCCTAGTGGGGGATAACAGGGAAGTGTCAATCAAACGGGGGCGGGAGGGATAAAAACTGAGGTGTGTTCTGATAGACTAGGCCTCCATCTAGGTTTTTAATGAAAAATTACATACTTTAATTTACCATCCCTGTAAAACAAGTGAAAAATCTGGTATAAATATGGTGAAACAAGGCAGAATAAGGCAGATCAGCCCACTAGGATCAAGAAAATGACACTTGATTCAACAAAATTCTGGAAACAAGTTGATGAGCGTTGGAAAACAAGTGGGATTATCTCATCCCACTGACAGACTTTTTACCTTATTTGAAGAAAAACAAGATTTGAACACTGAATATGAGATTGAATGACTTGTTAAGATGCAAAAAAAAACATTTTTTTTGCAATGCAGGCATGGAGACAAAAAATGCTTGGCCCATTTTTGTTTTTTTGATTTTCTGAGGACTATAATAAAAGAAAGAAGACAAATTATGAGCTTGGAGTGATAACGGTTTATCTGGATGAGGTTCATTTCTTGCTCAAGGACCAAAAGAAAAAAAATATTCAAGCAAACCTTTATCTCAAAGGTACGTACATCCCTCTGCGTGATGCAAAGCCATATTCTCCTCGGTTAAATTAAATAATGGAAAGCAAAACAGCGCGTTCACTCAGCTGCTCATTAGCAGGCCTGCCCCGTGTGCTTTGTCGCCTCTGTGTTAAGTATGTACGCTGCGTCCCAATCTACTCTCCATTAAACGTAATGGAGCCCTGAGATATCCCAGAGATTACGCCTCCAACTCTCCCAGCGCTCTCCATCGCAAGTTCAAAAGTTCACCATCTAACTGTGGGCTCGCTCTGCACATGCATATATTAGCTCCCCTGTGCAGTGTGCGTCAGTCAAGTCGCTCCCCTTTTTTTCGCAGGCAGTGTGTGGGAAGCGGAGGATGGAGGGGCGGATGCGGTTTCAGAGGTGTGCGCCGCTCTCTCTCTCTCTCTCTCTCGCTCTCTCTCTCTCTCTTAGATACACCTCACCGGTCCTCCATCGTGGAAGGAGTGACTCCTCAAGATGTGAGAGGAGGGTCATTCCGCCTTCGAGATTCACCCCAGTTGAGATTCACCCCTGCTTGCCTTCTCTCTCCCTTTCTCTCTCTCTCTCTCTCTGCACAGACGAGTGAATCAGCCACACTAAAATAGCTCTTGATCTGCCTACACGGCTTTCTTTTAAAAGGAGAAGATACCAGAGAGAAAGAGAGGAGGGGAGATTTATATCGCAGTGAAATCAAATATGAGCCTGGGAGTTAGTTATACCAAGTGATTATGAGGTTACATTTCAATTATTTTTACATGTCTTGAAAGTTGTAAAATGAATTGCATGTTATAAAATGAATTAGATTAATTACATGGTGTCATGTAAGAACAGTGAATCATGGCGTGGGGCGCTTGCCAAACATCAAGATTACCCTCTGGAAAATGAATGAATCTTGTTGACAGTCTCATAGCAGTGCCTGGAGAAAGAAAGACAGGCAGAAGGATAAGAGAGTAAAATAGAGAGCATATTGAAAGGTAGAAAAATGGGGATGCTATACTGAGAATTGATCACCCAAGACTTATATTCTGAAATCCCCCTTCTCTTCTCCCATCTGCTGCTCTCCTATTCTCTCTGCATTTCTCTCCTCCTCTCCGCTTTTTTTCCACCCTCCTCTCTCCCCTGTGTGTTTGATGGGTTGAAAACATCAACTCTTGGCTCCGGCGCTGCAGGTGGGCACTATAAAGGAGAGCGGCCATGGATTGTGCATTGTCTCAGGGGTAATGAATAGAGGAAAGCAGAGCTCCAAACCCCTCTCCGAGGGTCTCTGAGGAGTTTGCCCGAGGCAAGCGTTCACACCGCAGCTGAAAGTGGCCCACTTCAAATTTTCCCCCCTTCCAGTGTGACACATATTTTATGGGTTTAGTGCAGTGGGAACAGAAAAGCAAAACAGAATCTGATCTTTTTATTGCTGATTCTGGCCACATTCATACTGTAGCCGTTCTAAATCTGGTGCATATCTAATCTGTGGCCTTACAAACGCAGTCTCAACTGCCACATCTGAAATTGGCCCACCAATAATACCTGGC
>OMLF01057436.1:4959-21997 GCA_900302615.1 Holocentrus rufus | reverse complement strand
CACCAATAATACCTGGATGACATTGATCAAAAACAAAAACTGATTTAAAAAAAAAAACTATATATATTTGCTATCACAAAAACGACAATTCCACACAGATTTCAGAACATGTATTCAAAAGTCGTTAACTGACAAAATATGATAAAACAAAATAAAGCAGCATCTGCTTGACTTCAGACTCACACTGGCTTGAGGTAGGAACTTAATTGGCACATGTGCGCTCTGGGAAAAAGGAGGAAAAAAGAAAACTTGCTCTCTGTGTGCCACTGCAACAGACATAGAGCAAAATCTCATTCATTGAATTAAATAAACTCGGCTCAAAGATCAAATAAATAAAATAGAATAAAAGCAGCAAGTTCTGCTTGACTTTGGACACACACCGGCTTGTGGTGGGAACTTGGGTCTCATGTGAGAATAGGCTGCGTTACTAACGGATAGCCAAATCATCAAAGTAAATGTCCTTAAAATGATTAATACGTTAGTTAGGCTCAGAGAAGTATTTATTATTTAAAATGGTCATTATTTAACCGTTACGCTTTTTCCGACCCAGACTGAGACAAGACGTTCGATATCATTTTCACCTCTGTGCATCCACAAATTCCAAGATGTGTATTTTGCTACAGTGGAACACACTTGGTGCATTATGTAAATAAGACAGCTTCAGAGTTTTGTTTTTTCACTTTGACGGAGCTAGGCTAATGGCTCCTGTACACTTCAAGTCTTTATGCTAAGCTAACACGAAGTGCCACCCATAGGAACCAAACCTGTGGATGTACATAGGTGAAACATTCCTTCATTTGACCAGATAATCATAGTGGACCACAACTCAGGCAGCCAGTGGAAAGAGAGCAAGAGTAGTACATTTACCCTGATTCCACAACAGAAACTGTCTCAAGAACACAAGAACCCTTTTGAGGAACCAGGAACTCTTGTTTCCACTGGAAGAACCAGACCGTTTTTTGGACCAGGGATCGAGTTCCTGGGGGCCATCGGGGTGGAGTTTTATTACTGAACATCCTGTTTGGTTAAAAATATGATGCAGAGAGCATGAAAGTATCATCCCCACCAACAGATGTAACTAAATTATCAACAAAAGTTCTATAAAGAGATTCTTTGGCTAGTAATAGAGAGAAAAAAATACAGTTCTGCACACCTTGTCAAGGCTGATTTCCATTACTTTATTATGTAAATACCATTTCCTCTTTTCAGCTCTCGCTTTTCAAGCATCTTCAATCTCCATTTTGACCTCTCTTGATCTCTTTTACAAAACCAAATGCAACATCACAATGGTACAGTAGTAAATAGTCATGAACATAATGATGGCTTCAGCATCTGCCATGTTTGCTGTTTTGCTGTTGTCAGTCGTCAACAGGACCAGACACCTCCTCTTCCTTTATTTGCATGAAGTTCGCTGTTCTTGGGGTGAGGTGGAAGCACACACGAGAGCTTAAGGTCCTCACTTTGCCCTCCAAGACCAAGGAACTTTGGCTCTGGTTGCCCGGTGAGGGCAAAAGCTAAAAGGGACGTACTGTAATTGAAATCACTGTTCCAAAAGATTTCAAGACAAATGGCTGAGCAGAAATCTTGGCGGCAGAGTCAACAGAAAGCCAAGCACGTTGAAGTTAAATTCAAAAGACTCCAGTGACTGAAGTGGCCATGGCTGCCTGTCCGGGTCTTTCTACAGTGAACTTGAGTATATTTGCAGGATAAACACTGCAGTCATCTGTCAAAAGCGTGTGGGACATTTTATACTGATATCAGATAAGGTCACTTTTAAAAATGAGTGCAAACAGTCAGATAAAAATGGATCTGTACAAAAAAGTCAGAATTGAGCACTGAGGGTTTGCAGTGTGAACATAGCCAGAGACAAAAAAAAAACGGCTATCATCCCTTACTCCCTGGAGTGGGGAGGCTGTTTGGTGTCCCGTTTCCATTTCTCCCATTTGCATTTCCATTTCTGCCTTCCCGTGTCAACGCGTTGAGGTGCTCCGGCATGGGAAGAAACATTTAGCTCTGCACTCACTTCTCGTTTTGGACTTTTCCTCCCTCTGCTCAGTCCTTTCAAATCTATCATCAATCAAGTCTTTCATGTGTGTGATGGAGCCATGCCACGCGCCGTCCTGGTCGGCAGTGTTGGGCAGTTAGCTCAGCCCAGCGGACAGCCCGGAGTCTAATTTGTTTTGCCAGCGGTAGGCAACCAGCTAGCAAGGTAACATTATTTGTCAGCAGGGACAGAGCAGTAATGAAAGGCACGGCAATGAGCAGAGACGACCAGAGAGGTCAGTGTGTAATGGAGGTGTCCTGTTTCACTACATTATGATGAAGTCTCTCAGCGAATGAATACACGGCCAAAATAACCATCTTAGCAAGTCATTTAGTCTCACATTCAGTGTCAAAACTTTGTTTTTCTTCAAACAAGGTAAAAGTCTGCTACTGGAATGACAGAAACCTATTTATTTCCAATGCTAATCAACTTGTTTCCAGAATTTCCTTGAATCAAGTGTCATTTTCTTGATCCTAGTGGTCTTATTCTGCCTTGTTTCAACATATTTAAACAGGAAAATTCATGAAATGCATTGGAAACAAGTGGGATTATTACGATTTTTTACCTTGTTTGAAAAAAAAAAAACACTATATATGACAGTAGATGGAGATTTTTTGCAGTGCAGTTTGCCGCACACTAATATGAAAATGCACTCTGAGCATCGTGTGTATGACTTCCACTTTGATGACGCAAGCTGGGAACATTATGTCCGAATGCTCTACATTCACCTCACACAAGAAAAGCCACATAAAAAGCAGAGAGAAATTGCTTTAGACCTCTGCTTTTTCTAAACACTATACATGCAGTGATGCAAACGGTCCAATTGAAGGGACTGTGATAGAACAGAGGGAGTTAACTCTAATTCAGTGTACTGAGACTGAATGTACCAAGGCTCTATTTTGTCTTCCTCTCCACCTGGTTGATAACAGGGATTACGAAACACTAAATAAGACAGTGTGGTTTGAAGGACTGATCACAATTAAGATTCTGCTGGCAAATCTCGCCAATGGTTTTCTATCAGTTTGCCTTGTGGATAACAAGAGCTGCAACATTTCACCCATCTCTGTGTCTCTGCTCGCAGATAACAAGCACTAACACACACACCCCTCTCTGCCTCTACCTGCAGATAACAAGGACTATGACGCCTACCTTTCCTACACCAAAGTGGATCCGGACCAGTGGAGCCAGGAAACCAGAGAGGAGGAGCGCTTTGCCCTGGAGATCCTCCCCGACGTCCTGGAGAAGCATTATGGGTATAAACTCTTCATTCCAGACAGGGACTTGATCCCTACAGGAAGTAAGCTCTCTCTCTCACGGCGATCTCACGTTGTGTCGAATGTTTGTCACTGGTGTTGCCCGTGTTGCTGTGGTCACGTGCGTTGGTGATATGCTTTGTTTGCCGTTTTTTGTGATGCATCTGTGTTGTGGCGTGACTAAGTGAACATGGCCATCGATTTTGAACTCAAATAATTAAGAAAATCTCTGTTTTAAAACCATTGGCTAAATTAAAGTAGATCAGTACACTGTTAAAAAAAAACAAAAAAAAGAGGGAGCGTTTAGGGGTTCTTCAGTTTTAAATTTAGGAGGAACTGACCCCAGTGTTGATGAGAAAGAAACAGAAATTTTTGTCTCAGAATTTGTTTTCTTTCATTCTAAACTTCTACTGATCGCCAGTCAGTATTGTTTCTTAGCAATTAGACATACAGTTAACAAAGCTAATAGATTAGTTTGATTGTGTGATACATATATAAACTTTAAGTGTCAAGCTTGTAATGCTTCTTGGAAAAGGAAGGATGCTTCTTAAAAAAAAACAAAAAAAAAACATGTAACAGTCATAAAACAAATATGCCAATTCTGCCAATTTATTAAAATAATGTAACTAATTATACAAGTCATCAAAGTACTCCAAACAGTGGTTGACTTTCTGTCTGTGGGGTTATTCAAGGAACCATAAGGTTGTGAGAAGAACCTTTTTGGATCTTCGAAGCACCCCAAGGGTCTTAGCAGCACCCCTGAAGAACCCCTAAGTTTTTTTTTCTATGCTCGTGGTTCATCCCTGCAGCAGCATGCATGCTGTGCAGGGAGGGCGAACGTCAAGAAACAGAGTTGAGGAGTGGCTGATCACATGTAACAATGGTTCAGTAATCTGATTCCAAACATGGTAACTGTAATGTGTTATAGTTACTGGGAGTAGAGTAATCAGATTACAGATACTTTTGAGGATCCCTCAGAAGTATGTTTCAAAGAAGAAATCTGTTTCCGCCGTGGGATTATGGTCACAATCATCACTTTACACATTTTGAAACTTTTCAAATCACAGCCTGGACGTTGGAATGGATCAATGGATAAATTATATTAAACTCAGGGGCAGTCAATAACTTAATCAGATTACTCCTCTTAGTTCGACTAATTTAGGGAAATGGATTACTGACATATTTTTATGTTTCGATTTTTTTTTTTTTTTAATAGAAAGTAGCCTGTAAGAAATTACATTTTGGGTGTAACCTCTCCAGCCTTTCCTGCTCTTTGTCCTCCTCTGGCTGTAGGAAGGCTTTCTTCTTGACTTAATAACGAACTATAAAAGTGAACCACTTTCATTCTTATCTTTAAAAAAAAATATATGCCTCAGATTCTGCTCTATGTCTGGTGTTGCTGGTTGGTCCTTAAAGTATTGAGGGTTTTAAAGTGCATTATCTGAGCTATGTAAATCCTGTGGGAGGTATAATAGCCCAGCCCACATGTACAGCATAATTAGTGGAAAAAACCAAGCCTGTTATTATATTGCCCTGATCCAGCTCCACACAAACTGTACCTCTGCATGTTGCCTTGTAATGATGTCACTTGTACAATCAGAAAGCTCTTTATGCATGGATATTAATGCATGTTTTGCCGCAGTATATTTCTAATGGAGCCTCTCACCATGCCCTGCGCTTATCTTTGATTAACTCATCAGACTTATCAGATGAGTTTGATAATGTCATTATGTTATTAGCCATGATTTGAATACTTGCATCTGCCTGTCTTCCCCGCACACGCCGCCATTACTAATTATGTTCCACTTTCGGTGGCATTGTGCCGAGGTTATATGCCGAATCCCTTGCTGTGATTGTGTGCTCGATGTGGGGGACTGTTGTAATATGGGAAAAAAAATGAAAAAAAAAACAAAAAAAAAACGCAAGGATTGAGAGGCATCGAACGTGTTTCTGCCTCCGTCATTTGTGCAGCTCAGTGGCTCATTGTATTTATGTGTAAACATTTACTTTCCGTTGGGAATGTATTAGCACTGCAACACTCGCTACAATAAAACATAATCCACAGCTATACATAGACTCAGATTGGCCACTGCTATTTCCAGACTGTCTGCAGTCCCCCTTCTTCGCTGCTGAGAAGTAACTTGTTATTCTGTGCTGGATGATTTTTAAAATATTGGGCATTTCGCCACAGTGATAAATTTGTTATATATTTACCGTACATCCAGCGCTTCTCAATATTTGGCAGCATCAATGAAACTTGGCCGAGACTTGAGACTTTTCCTTGGGTTTTTAATCTGCATATCCCATATTAAACTGGAATAAACTGCTATTGTTTTACAATCGCCAGTGGAGATCCAGTGGAGAAACACAGTTTATGCCAGAGTGATGTCCCCCCCTTTATGACAAAACTGTTTTTTTAATGCTTTTTTCTGCAAATCTGATCATACTTTGAATGTAAATATCTATGTTTAGGTTTCACCAATGATCATTTCCAGGATGACACAAGACTACTTAGAGGTACTTTTTTCCCCAGATTTTTTTTAACACTTGTGTCAGCACCCACTGAACTGTGCCTTTCTGATCAAGTCGGTAATGTTTTGAGGAATTTGTTTCGCAGGTACTTGCACTGACCTGGACTCAAGGAAGTGCCTGTTTGTTTTAACCTGCTCAGGGAGCCAGACGGGTGGGGTTTACTGCATGAAAACAAAGTTGTCAGTCAGTTTTCTGTTTACTGCTTCATGTGGCGAGCCCCACCAATCGGTCATCTAAGTAGGATAAAACAAACCACATATTTGCAAGTATTTTGACCCTTTTATACCTGGCATTAACATCCCTCCTGGGTGAGCGGGTTTCATTCAGGCAGAGATAAACTATAAAATCCTGAAGCATTTTGTAAGAGAAAGAGAAATCCAATTTCACCGTGTATCCTGGAGATGTATTTTAATGTCAGGTATAAATGTAATCCAGTTAAATCATGTCAAGACACAATCCGGATAAGAGGTGCATGTTATTGCCAAGTGTGAAGGAGGCCATGTTGCCCAGGTCTGATTGACAGTGCAATAAAAGCTGTGACTTCGGCAGGGAAATGATGTGAATTTTGACTTTGAATCAAGTAATTGAAGTCTGTCCTCGCAGGATTGAGTCTTGCATCACATGAATGACAGCAGGTCTTCTGTGAATTCTCACATTTTATCCCATTTACATGGAAAGCTTATTTTTCTATCATTTAGATTATGGTCTAGTGCGGCTATGATCTGACGCAATTGTGGCCTAGTTCCCGTTTTAACTGAAATGTTACAGCCTCTAATCTGCCTCTAAACCCTGGTTGTTTATTTATGGGACCATATTGTGGTCTCCCCTGGTGAAAATGATTGAATTTGAGTAGATTGTTTATGCAGCGTGCCCCTCAAACCTGGAAGACGGAAATTTCCAGCTGGTAGGTCGTAATTACAGCCTTTGTGTGTTCCAGTGGTCCAGCTCGGGAAAAAAAAAAAAACTGAAGAAATATAGACAGCCACAATATTTCCTCTTCCCATTCTAAAATACTGTTGTCTATTCAACAGCTAATCTTATGTCAGGGATTTTTAGCAACATTAGCCAGACAGCACAGAGCCTTAGCAAACTAGTAGTGCAACTACTACGAACTACTATGTTATTTAATGAACCATTTACTACTGAGATGTTTTGACAGATTTACAGTCATGCAATGCCGAAAACTTCAGTGTATCATGAGCATTATAAATATATATAGTGTTTACAGTGTGTGCTGCAGCTTGTAAACTTTGGGGTTGAGAAATCATATCCCACCCAGTATTCTGATTTAAAGGGCTGTTCCACTGCATTTTTCAGAGAGGGAACGTAGATTTTTCTGACTCTTCTGTTTAACATGTTTCTGAAATTTTTAAATCTTCATAAAATAAGCTACCATTTCTTTTACTTCATGCAAAACAGTGCATCTTAACTCATTCTACACTAGCAGGCATAAATTTAAAAAAAAATCATCCTTCACAATTTTTGTACAGTCCCACCTGTCCACCCATCCCTTCAAATAAAACAGTGTAACATATCATTTTAATGTTGTCTTTAAAAATAACTCGCAACCATGGTAAGGATATTGTGTAATCCTTACTTAACAAAGTCATAAAATGCTGAAATCCAAATCACATGAACCCAGAATGCTCCTAAATAAAGAAATCATTCTAAAGGAACCCCCAAAAGCAAAAACAGTCAGTTGTGGCAGTAGATGTAGTTAAGTGTCCTGTTATTTTTCACATAAGACTGAAGGGGAACAGGGTCCAAAAGCTCTTATTTGGGCCAAAAAATAATGTCACACTTGAGAGGACAGTCATATTCCCTGTCAAAATACGGCTCAGATGTACTGCTTTTTTTAAATGGACAGCAATCAGTTATTACTCCACTTTCCTTTCTTGTCAGATCACTTGCCTGCAGGGCAGTGGTTTGAAGTCTCTGTAGGGAGGATCTAAATCGAGCCATGAAGTGTTACCCGACCACACTGGGAAGAAGGGTCAGGGTCAATTTACTTTGGGTTTAATCAATTCAAAATGTGAAGTGAAACCGCTACTCATTAGTTAATGATATTGCATCCATTCTCATTTGTTTAATTCAAGATGGGATAAGTAACCCTTTTGGAGAAAAAAAACTTTTGTTTTTGCGAGATTGGTTTAATTGAACGGGCCCTAACCCTGCTGGGGAGTATTAACTGGAGCCAGCCGAGTGCTGAATTGCCGCATGAGGCCCAATTACCAAACAGAAAAGAGATTGACTTGTCACGTCAAAGTAAAAGACGACTTCAGATCCAAATTTACTTTAATCAGGTCTCTCTCTTCGCAAAGCCCCGGGCCTCAGCCAGCCCCCGTGACATGAAAGAAACGAGGGCGTCTGAGTTCACTCGCGCAGATATGGAGGGATGAGGGAGCAGAGCGGGACAGGCAGATGGAGAGCGAGGGGGCGATGAGCCGCCGTGTTTGTTTCCGCTAAGACCTGCTGACACACTGAGAGAGAGACACAGACACACACATCGGTTCACACACACACACACTGTCTCACCGTCTCCTATTACTGTAAGGAAAAACAAGAGGGAGAAAGACACAGATTCTCTTACTGCCTTTCTCTCCATCTTTAACACACACACTCACTGGAGGGTCATAAGCTTTGATTGCGAAGAGAAGCCCGGTTAATCCCGTCTGCCGGCTTTTGAGTGGCCACTGTGTCTTTGCCTCTGGAATAAAAGGCTAAAAGCAGACATTAGCCGCCCCGCTCTCCTCCTCACACCCTGTAAGAAAAAACACTAAAACACATTCAGCACAACCAAAGAAGAAGAGCTAATCATTAAACATGCACACTATATTTACACTATATTTACCTTTGGTGTAAAGATGCTCCTTTAATTCAATTACACACTGGTATTTGGCTTCGCTTTAAGTGCTGTGTTTTCTGTTGTCCTGAAATAAAAACAAGTGATCCCCCCTCCTCATCCTCTTTTCTTGTTCATTCCCACTGCACAAACATCATACTCACGCTCTATATCTGTAGCTATTTCTATATATGACGATCAAAGACATCTTAGATTCCATCATGCAGTCATTTTGAGGATTTCTATGTGATTTCATGATATTTTACAAATAAAGATTATGCCCATAACATTCATACCCAGGATGCTGGCAGAAATTCGTTTTAACTTTGGCAGATTATTAAATATCGGGGTCAAGATTATTTTTCAACTTTTGTGATCACAAGCTGCCAAATTTGGCCATTTGAACCTTCGATAAATGAGAGCAATTTGGTCGCCAGTCGCTATGAGGCCAAGAGAGTTCATTTATGTGTTGTTGGTGTTTTTTTTTTATCATATTATCATTGTCCATTAGCTCTGTGTCGTTGTGTGTACAGTTTGTGATCTAAATTGAATGTATGCAAGAAGTTAAATTAAGTTAACTTTAATTAAGAAGTTAATTAAGAATTAAGTTAAACAATAATAGAACAGTATTTTATGTGTTGCTTCCCTTTCCCTTCCACTTTTTCCAATCTCATTCTTTCTTCCTGTCCGTCTGTCCATCCAGCCTACATCGAGGACGTTGCGCGGTGTGTGGACCAGAGCAAGCGCCTCATCATCGTCATGACGCCCAACTATGTGGTGCGCAGGGGGTGGAGCATCTTTGAGCTGGAGACGCGGCTGCGCAACATGCTGGTGACCGGCGAGATCAAGGTCATCCTGATCGAGTGCGCCGAGTTGCGCGGCATCATGAACTACCAGGAGGTGGAGGCCCTCAAACACACCATCAAGATGCTGACGGTCATCAAGTGGCGCGGGCCGTCCAGCAACAAGCTCAACTCCAAGTTCTGGAAGCAGCTGCAGTACGAGATGCCCTTCAAGCGCATGGAGCCCCTCAGCATCTCCCACGAGCAGGTGCTGGACGTCAGCGAGCAGGGCCCCTTCGGCGAGCTCCAGACCGTCTCGGCCATCTCCATGGCGGCGGCCACCTCCACCGCCATGGCGACGGCACACCCGGACTTGCGCTCGTCGTTCCACAACTCTTGCCACACCCAGATGAGGCAGAAACACTATTACCGTAGCTACGACTACGACCTGCCGCCCGGCGGCACGCTCCCGCCGCTCTCCTCGCTAGGCAACCAGCACACCTACTGCAACATCCCCATGACCCTCATCAACGGACAGAGGCCGCAGTCCAAGTCGCCGCGCCAGCAGAGCCTCGAGGAGGGCCACGCCAACAACGCCATGCTGCCGCTGCTGCCCAGAGAGACCAGCATATCCAGCGTCATCTGGTGACAGAGACGGTGCCGGGCGGGACGGACTCAGCAAGGCGCGGGGGTCTTTGCCGCGCCCCTCGCATGGATCCGCGCGACGTCCTTCACGCGGAGGACTCGCCACTGGCACTTGGACCCTGACGGCGCGCGAGCCGTAAGGACCCGAATGGCACTAAAGCTACTTGCTGCTGTTGAATTTGCACCAGGATACAAGGGAGGAACTGGGCGGAGGGGTCAAACTCACTGGACAAATCGGTGGTGGCAGAGTTCCTTTTTTTTCGTCCAATAAGAGCTTTTATTGAAACTGAACACAAAAAAAATCGAAGCAAGGAGAACTTTTTTGTATGCCTGTATAAACACTCACGTAACACAAGCCAACACCTATGATCATTTACCCAGAAACTCAAGGAATACAGGGTCCTGTACATATGTTTTCTAATTCTTTGTAGCATCAGTGTTTGGGACTTGTTTTCTTTGTTTTATCATCAATTTGGGACTCTTTTTTTATTTTATTTTTTTTTGTTTCTGTTTGTATAAAAGTGAAGCAATGGCCTGTGAGATGTGTTGGTTAAACCGTCGTTACCTTTATCTTAACTTGTTGGCCGGTGTAGTTTCTCAAGCTTCTGTTTTTTGGGGCGGGTTGGGTAAAAGTTTCAGCGTCCAGGAGGCGAGGACGACGACGATGTGCGGTCGACTTTCCTCGGGGGGAGGCAAAGTTTATTTTATGTTGGCTGCTTTGTAAGGGTTGAAAGATGGAGATCTGGTTTTTAAAAGGGACTCAACTAGATTATGCAAAATGTTCGGAGTTTCGGAGAGCGCGAAAGATTTTTTTAAAGGGAATGGGCTGGGTTTCCCAAATCCATCTTAGCGCTCGGATCATTTCAACGTTAAAATGCTTTTGGAAAAACCAAGTCACGGCTATTAAGAGGGATATGAAGAATACTGGTGCTAGGCTTCACATCTCTCTCTCTCTCTCTCTCTCTCTCTATCTCTCTCTCTCTCTCTCTTTTTCTCTCTCTTGACAATATTTACTTTAAAAAAAAAAACAGCCTTGCTATTTACCTTAACAGATGATTATATCACCTAAAATTAATTATGTGTATTATTTTATGAAAAAAAAAATCTATTTTTGTAACTGATGGATATTTGCTTAGACAAGTTATACCTATAACGTTTCTGACAGAAGGAATCGGGAAATATAATACAGAACATTTCCAACGATGTTTTGTTCATGTGGAATTGCATAGCTCACAAAAAAAAAATCTATAGAAAGTCATTCACTAAATGTCTTACCCTTGTACTGCAAGAAATCAAAAGAAGTATGTTTGTGTTTTTCATTATTAAAAAGGGGAGTTTTGGCATTTCCGGTTCACCATGCGTAGTGTTTGCTACTCGACAGGCTTTTGTTTCCAAGTCACGTCGACTGCATTTCGCAATCATCGTAACATTACACAGTCGGTTCCAGCGAGGACGGAGCTGCTATAGATGATGTCAGTGCAGAAGGAAGAGAGGAAAAGCCATGGGCGTGAAAGCGTCTCGTGTCATCCGAAGCATTTACCTGCTTTCCTCTGCAGGACCAAAAACAAGGCCGTCCAGGGCTAGCATGTCATCTGTGTTACACGTTTTCCCCTGAAATGACAGCTCTGTGATTTGTTTTCCATCCCAGGGTCGACGGAAATGATTTGTCGGTTGAGTTATGCTTTCAAAAAAAGAACAAAAAAAGAGGGCTTTCAGGATTTAAAAACACCTTGAGTTGGCCCTGGCTGTTCGGCACTGTTGTGGAAAAGGGACATGGGAGTGTAATGCTAGCAAAAATGAAGAGTTTCATTCCAAAATTCTGCCATCTGAAGAAACACCTACACTTACAGAACAATTGCTGGCTTGATGGTATTAAATGTTATTGACATCATTAGTAATTAATAACCTCGATTTATAAAATAGAAACATTTTAGAGGTGGTAATGAGTTGTATTTTTAAATACTGTCCAATAATCAGGGGATTTGTTTACCCCTAAATCAATGTATAGCATTTTAGAATGAAACCCTTCAAATTAAGATGTAATTAATGTTTCAGGATGACTAGAATGTATTTTAAAATGCAAACTAAACCCTGGAGTATTGTGTAACTGTACAATAGAAATGCTACTTACAGCAAGTTAGACCAAAGCAAGCTGCAGTAAACCATCCTCACTGACGAAAAAGGTCCTTTTTATTTCCCCTCAGAGGAAGGCTTACGTCTCGGTAGGCTCGGCCAGTAATGATTTCATGAAACAAGAACTATCTCAAACCTGTAAAGGTGGCCTGTATACTTCTTCTTTCTCAGCTGTCCTGCAACTGTGCCATACTCTTTGTTTCGGGAAACTAACCTCATACTAAATATTTGCAACATCAGATTAAGGTAGGGGTTGCGTGTTTCATTTAGTGCCATTAAATATGCAAAAGTGACAAACTAGTAAACAATAAAATACAGTATGTTGTGTTTTTCCCCTCATTTTCCTGTGATCTTTTAGTTATTGCTTTTTTTTATTACGTGTGCTTGATTGGAAATTGAAAGTGTCACTCTTCTTTAGTGTACGATATGCTGATGACATAATACTTCACACTTCAGACCGGTCTTTTTGGCCTTTTGAAAAACTTTTAGTCGCTCCATGTGTTTGCTTTACCCTGCCCAGAGTGCAACATGGGAGGGATTTGCATTTTCAGGGGACAATCCTGTTGGTTCAAATTTACCAATTAAAACCATTGAGTTACCCAATAATATTGATAAGTGAGTAAATTTCTGCAGTTTTTGGAGTCAGTCCACTTTTTAGACCTTTTGCCCCTCCACTAATTAATATTTGGGTTACGTTCAAGAGCACTAATTCTGCCACAGTTCTGAAGGCGTTCCATGTGCTCTATGACATTGTGTAAATATAATCAAGACAAAAAAAGTAAGACAATCGAGCCATATTATTCATAAAACCAATGGTCATTATTCGCAAGGCCTCTCAAAGTAGAAATACTAACACTGACTGGAGATTAATTCGTAGAATCTGTGAGATTTAGACAGGAGGCTCGAGTCAGCGCTTCTGCTTTGGGAAGCCGCGCGAATGCATTTTCTGAGTGGGGCTGATACACATTTTTGTTTCACGATTAATTGAATCCTTCTGGTGACGATGGCTTTGATAATGAGACGGAGGCGATGAATAACAATGACAATATATAGCACAGAACTATTCCAGGCACTTTCACTACTCTTGAGAGGACGTCTCTCCTGTTTCTGATTTATTTTCTATTATGTATCTGCAATGTTCATTAAAAGAGATACTGTTATTATTAATAAAAACACATTTACGGTAATGTCATTTTCTCAGTCCCGTGTGCTGTTGTGTGCATGTGGAGAGAGTGAGGATGGTGTGTTTGTTCGCGGCTCACTTTGTTTATGGAGCGGCTGCACAGATTGCTGACGGTGCCCAGATTCCCTTTCCTGGCAGAGAGCCACCGCAGCCCCCACCCGCCATAACTCTGCCGTCTCCCGTAAAACCTTGAAACAACAATCAATACGTCTCCTTATTCCACTCAGCGACCGAATCAGCCCGGCCCCTTTTTAGAATAAGACTAAATCAGGGGAGTCGATGCACCGAGAAACACTTCGAGGCCCCCCAGCGCTTGATTGTCGTCCCTGTTGTTGTGTGACCCCGGGGTCACGGCTGAAAATCCACCACTGCTCCCATAACTGCTGCATGCCTGTCTAAATCATTTTAATAAAGCTATATTCACCTCAAATGTTTTAAAAGAAACCGTGTCATTACCCATGACGCATGCCTGTTTCCCTCCAGCAGAGGCCCTTGTACAAATCATGAAAAATGGGCACAAAGCATTTACAGCAGCGATCTCCAGCCATGTGCATGCAGCCTCCCAGTTCAACCAAACACTCCAGCGGCTGATTATTTGGCTGATTACGTCCCCTTCTCCGGCTGAAGGTGCTAATCAGTGCCTACGTTTACAAGCAGCGCACAATAATGCCAAAAATCTACTGGGAGGAATAGTCTGATTAAGCCCTTTGAATGAATCCATGATTTTATAGCTCGCCTTATTAATCCCATTCACTTAAGTAAAATACTCATTTTACATGGATTTTTTTTCCTTTTCATCTTACTATCACACCATAAACAATGGCACAAAAAAACAAGAATAAAAAATCTGACTTATTTCATTTACATTTTTTTCTATTATTTGTTTTTTGCACAGTCGTCTGCACATTGAGCAAGCTGAAACATTTGGCTTATTCTGCACTGAAATAAGTAAAAATAAATGACGAAGAATTGAAAAAAATGACATGAACTAAGCTTAAACATTGTCATCTTGACTGCTGACTACTTGCTCCTCCTCTGATGGATGTTTCATACACAAAAACACACAAATGAAAAGAGGAGGGTTTTATTTTTTTCCAAAGACCTGTTACCATACAACTTAACTACATCTTCCAAATCTACATATATACATGTCATATACATATACATGATATATAGAACATGTGCTCACTGGTGTCATTGCAAACAAAATCAGTACACATATGTCCCTGCATTTATGCTTACTTCAGCTAGGAGCATAATTGCATTACTGCAACAATTAAGTGTGCTATTTGCATGGGCCCAGCTTTACACATATTATTGCTTTAATCTAATTATAATTGCATTTTTGATGTGCATGTACACGTAGCCACTGGAGCCAGATGCCATATTTGGTTGAAATGCAAACCTGCACACACATGCTCTCCACGGCAGATGGTTTGCAGACCAGTGGTTTGCAGCCTCCAAATCCATGGTATGCTCTGTCACCATCAGAGGCTCAAACACTGGATTTCCAAGTATGAAAACATGCCTTCAATCCAAAAAAAGAAAGAAAATCTGATGTAAAGAAAGGCAGTGGTGCAGCAACTGTGTTTCAACATGGGATGCCATACTTCAAGGACTGATGTTTTATTTTCTTTTTTTCATTGGGATTTCTTCCGGACCAGCTTTCCAGGCACCCCAACGAGGTAATGAGGACAAAATTGGGTGGAAAAACACAAAGTACAGGCGTCAGGTTTGCCATGGAGTCAGACTGCCTTTTCCCTGTAGTGTCTGAAACAGCTGCACGCCGCTGTGCCGCGTCTCCAAAGCTTGTACTGCACCTCAAAGTGAAAGAAAACACGGCTCTTTACAGCCATTTTACTCCGCTGTCACCGCCACTTTAAGCAGGACTACATGTGAGTGTGTATTCTAATCACCCGTGCGTGTGTGAACATAGAAAGTCACCAGATGTTTTCATCAGAGTTGAAGTGTCGCCATATGGTGTGTGTGTGTCTGTCTGCCTGTGTGTGTGTGTGTGTGCAAAAGGAGGGAGTTCCTCAGCTTCCTGCACTTTCCGAATGAAATCATTTTCACTTCATTACAGTGTCATGCCATAACGAGCTCCCCAAACAAAAGTGTGTGGCAGGAAAATGGGGAGACATTTGCTGTGCAGTCAGGGCGGATATCGCTGCTACAACACTCTTTTTATTTCTTCCCCTCTTGCAACACAATGCTTCTGCCTACACACACACACACACACACACACTTACTGGTGAACAGTATTACTCACTCTGGCAGGTATACCATGCCCCTCCACGTCCCACAGGGCCTTGTTACTTGGAGCTGTGTGCTCTGTGCCCTGTGTGACATGTCTTCCACTCGAACAACCAGGGCAATTGTCTGTGCATGGGTAGGTGGCAATGGAGGCAGTGTGTTGGTGTTGGTGTGTGTGTGTGTGTGTGTGTGTGAGCAGGGAGGGAGAGGAGGCTGATGCAGGCAGGTGCTAACCCAGTTTTGGGGGTGATTCTGCACTCACCCTGGTTCAACACTGCATAATTGTCCGTGCACGCATTAGGAAGTGGTGGAGGCTGTGTGTGCGTGCGTGTGTGTGTGTGTGTGTTGGATGCACAGCCCTCCCTCGAGTTCTAAATCATGGATCACTGACCAACCCAACCAGTGTTACTTCCTGCAAGCGGCTCCATCTTTAATCATTTATTATTTTACAGTTGTATCAGGTTGGCCGGGATATTGATTTGACTGTGAGTGCAGCTGATGTATCACACCAGCGAATTCGCCGGTATCTTTTAACGCATCAAAAAATGACTGCGGTGCCGCACAGTGAATTCATTTGAGCCCGGTCTAGTTAGAATGAAAAGTCCCAACATTGAATTTGGCACCGCTGTCAATTTGTGTCCTCCAATTAAAAGATATGAGGAGAGAGAGAAAGAGGGAGAGAGAGAGAGGGGGGACAAACTGGCCAGCTTCGACATTTCAAGTGAAACGCTGTCATCTGCTGGACACAGTTCATGCTGCACCTCAGCTGGTCGAGTCCCTCGCAAGGCATGCTGGGAAGGAGGGATCTAATTTGAGGCATTGTGGAGCAGCTGGGGTGACGGGAGGATCATTAAAAGGAGACACACGCATCATCAAATCGCCCAGGTTGAAATCTTTTCTATCTAAAAAAAAAATTATAATGGTGATTAATAGAGGTTGTGCATTTTCCATCAAGACTTCAATGCCATTACATAAACTGATGCTGTACTTACAAAGCACTTTATATGGGGCCCAAAGGAGCAATGATTTTTTCTTTACACGATATTGTGCACACAAGATATGTAATTAAATATATATAATTATAATAATTAATTTGTGGGACTCGACCAGCTGAGGTGCAGCATGAACTGTGTCCAGCAGATGACACAAGATTAATATATTGTAGGAACAAGTTATAATCATCTTGAAATAATTTTATGTCTACAAAGTGTATCTACAATGTGTTTATAGCTTTTAAGAATTTGTTGATTTCTCAAGTAGCCTATGTTTGAAACATGGCGGCGTTTTATTGCTTTATTTGAACAGTCAGTTTGATGTTTTTGATGGGTTAGCTGGTTGAAGATAGTCTATATGATTGTCGTCCTCAGTTTT
>OMLF01057435.1:0-34886 GCA_900302615.1 Holocentrus rufus | reverse complement strand
CCCTCCCCCCCCTAGTAGCTTGTCATCAGGGTGATAGTGGAGTGTTATTCAGTAACAGGGAGGAGGAGCCACAGGGACACGGGAATGCCAAGTATGGCCATGTCGGTCAGGTCAGCACACAGCTATTTCAAGTGAAGCGTTGATGATTTGACCCCCCCTCCCCTTCCAACCTTCACCACCAAACCCACACGGATCTCTTCCAGCAGCTATTCTACCCCACTAGCCTGTTTGGACTCCCACACTGTAGCCTATATATCATGGAAATAATACGTCCAGAGTGCACAATGGCTCATGGGAAATGCTCTAAAAATAAGCCTGGCTGAGCAGGAAAAGATAGAATTAAACTCATAAATGAAATATCCACCAATTGAAAAAAGTGAAACCTGCCTGCTCGTTAACACACAATCATCGGTTATTAGTTTTATTACACATTTGCAAACAAAACATGGTATTGGGTGCATTTTGTAACATTTTTTGGTTTTCAAACGCCGTCTTTGACATGCAGTACAATGCTGGCTGTGGCAGCAGTGACTAGTTTGCTTGCTGCTGATGCAACAGGCCAATTTAGTTAATGTTTACCAGACCTGGGGTTGTAATGAGGGGTGAAGGCAAGTAATTACCTGCTTCTGGTGTCTTGTAAGCTGTTTGAAGGGAACTAGTGATGCGTTTGTCCCATGTCATGTTTGTTCGCCTTGGTGATCCCCAATGGCAGCACTGACCGAAAAGCCTCCCTAAAGACTTTAATTTCAGTGGCTAGTTTTATGATAATACCCCACTGACCATAACACACAAAGACACAATACAAACACACAGTGTTACCCCCAGGATTGCAATCTTGGCAGCGGAGGAAGACTCGGAAACAGCACGGCTCTTATTTCCTTGGCAGCCATTTTCAATTTATGCCGCACTTGAGGGTGGGGAACTAAAAGAAGTCCAGCCAAGCTAATTTGTACTGTTTTGTTGCAAGAAATGTAAGGAGTTGTAGCATTGCACGGGTTTTCCACTATAAAATATTTAAAATGAATAGAGATACAAGTTGACATTTTAAGACATTTGGCCAAATACACCCAACTGTTGGAGAAGAGCCGAGCTAGCTAACAAGCTACATTCAATCTTCAGTCCTCTAAAGCTAGTTTTACACAAATGTCAATCTTCTGGGTGGAGTTTCCAATCCAGGGTGTGGTGAAAGTTCAAAATTGTTGCGATACGAGTCAGTCAGGTCAGTTCAGGCGCCAAAACTTTCAATTGAAATGCAAATGAAGGAAATCTTTTACGTGGGATAGCGCCTCTTTAAGGGAGAGTGACTATCCTGTGGGAGGGGTAACACACCCAAAACGGACACTGGCAACCCCCCACACACACACACACACACACACACACACCACCTTCTAGCTTGTTTCCTGTTGTATCCCAAATGGGGGGAGCAAGGAAGTGCCAAGCAGTGCCATTTGGGACGAACAGACTTTTTTGCAATTTGCACCTCCCTGCAAAATGTTTTCTCGCTCTTCTCTGCCTCAACTTTACAGCTTTAGCCTCCAAGTGCTCAACACACTTGCCACTTGATAAAGTCAAGAGAAAGTGAACTTTGAATTACAAACAGGAGTCTTTCCTCTCATTGGCTGGTGAAGACTTCCTGCATTCTCATGTGACTCGATCAGAAATGTTGATCCTCTGACCTCTGGCTTTAGAAACCTGCTTGTCCCTTGTGTAGTGATTATTTTCTTTTAGCAGGCTGCATATTGATTATATTACATAAGAACAAGATTTTTTCTAAAAGATTCAAATGTTTTCCCTCCAAACACAATATTTACCCACATGAGCTATTTGAGGTCTAATGGCATGATTTACATTGGTATTTCATTGCAGCTTCAGCAGTTTTAGGAGGAACTGTATTTGTACAGTGGCAAACAGTTTAAATAGAAATGCAAAATACACAAGCGAGGTCCTGGAAGCCACATCAGCATTTCCAACCAGCAGTGCAAACAAACACTCCCTTCTGACTGTCCTCTGCTCCCCATATGGAAAGAGTTAACCTTCATTGCAGCTGAAGCCACATGCCAGGTACCAGGTTTCCACTGATTTATGTAAAAAGAAAAAAAAAAATTCAACGATTCCCGCGGGTGAACCGTGCATGTTGCAGCAATGCAAAAGAAGCTGGTTTCGCAAGAGTAAGCCTGGTAGCCTGTTGAGTCACGATGTGAGTAAAAGCCCCCAGGAAAAAGAACTATAGTAATCCTGTAATACATTTTAGAAGGGTGTTGTACAATCAAAGAAAAAGTAGGCTATAGATTATTACAGGAATTAGAGAAAAATTGGGATATAGGGTAATCACACTGTGGTGATGCGAAAGAAAATACAAATATCATAGAGAGTACTCTAAAAACTAAAAGTACCACAGACGCAGGCTAAGTCCTTATGATAATACTACAGCAGTATTACAGGAAGCATCATAGGATTTTACCGCCATAAAGTACAACGAGGTCACAAAATAAAGCCATTGAGTTCGACAAACACGCTATAAGTTGGTAAAATCGGTGAACTAAAACGTTAATTAAGATATGACACATAATTATAAGCAACTATTAATAGGCTATGAATGTTCTATATTCTATCAGTTCGCCTTGTTGGAAAGTAATGAAAAGGAACAAGACTATCGGTTAGTAATTGATAATGAGAATAAAAACTCACCATTTTGCCTTTCTGTTTGTAGTTTTGAGGAGGAAGTAAAACTTCAATTAATGACAGCAACTCTCACAGCAGGCCTGTAATGAGGTCTCTGTGAGAAAAAGTATCAGCGGTGTTACGCAGATACCCGAGTTTTATACTGCGGAGGGCGGAGGAGGAGCCAGCAGCACCACCACCAGGGTCTGTTTATTTTCTCTGTCGTTTTTTCCCTCCTCTCTGAATTCCTCTGAGCGCCTGTGTTGAACTCAAATCGTAAAGCATGTTAAGAATGTATGCTTGATTTTGTATATATATATTTTTTAATAATAAAACTTTATAAGTGCCAATTCCTGCAAAAACAATTTACCAGGGCACAACTTCGGTTTGGTGTTTTCACCTAAATCCACAGATCAAATAGTGTGGGGGAAAAAAAACAAAAACTTTATTTTTTCACAGAATCGGTGCACTAATTGTTTGCTACCGATGTTTTTTTCCCCCTGTGGTTATGATGGTTATTGTCTTGTCTTGAAACTTTTAAAACAGTGAAATACCATTTTTGTATGACACAGATTAAACATTACTCTCTTACCTAAGAGCAGCGACTGTGCAAAGTTGGGGTGAAACTGAAAAAGAAAGAAAAAAAAACTTTCTGTGGAGTGATTTTAATGACATACTTGTTTTTGTCTTTGTATTCATTGCTGTTGCACAAAATCAACGGCAATTTTCTCTACTGTAGGCAAAGACTAACGTGGGCCAGGATGCAGAAAAATCAGCTGCAGAAATGGAGCCCTCTTCAGGCTAAACTGGGCAGTGCACAGATCCCCTCTCATAGATGCTGCACAAAATATCTGACAAAATATTTGCACGCCTAAGCCAACCAGTATTCCTAACTTCCTAATTTAGAAGACAGAACATTCAGAATAAACCCCTTACTGATGTTGTGATATCTTTGATAGAATAGAAATAACCAGTGACAGTAAATATGAATAACTAAAGAGAGAACTGTTTAGTTTCTGTTCACCATCAAATATTATTAAAATTATTTTTATTTTGGATTTAACCTCAAGTTTAAATTAATCTCTATTTATGAATTTAACTGTCAATATAGTACTCATCCATGCACCATGAATTAATTTAATATTTTGCTATCTATTTTACATCTAGGGTTTCTCCCATATGCAATAATTGAATTGAGTATTTAGATATATGATGATGTTGTTGTTTTTGCTGCTGTATTTAGAAAATGACGGATTTTATGTTTATTTTGAAGGAAATGTTGCCTGAAGTCTGGCATTTTCATCGGAGTTTCATCATACGTCATCTGATTATCTGACAGTCATCTGACATAAAGGTACAACACCCTTTTTTCTTTAACAGTTATCTATTTTTATTCATTGTAGGATTATTCTTCTCACTGAATTAAGACATTGAATTCATGCACATCATGTGAAATTGCAGTCTGACTTCCAGCCACTAGATGTCCTCCTTTTCTTGTTGTTTGTGCATCCAAATCTGAAGCTGTACCTTTTTCCTCTTGTATTATTGGCCAAAGCTCTGTGGTAAATAGTGAAATAGCTTTATCCTCTTCCATTCAGTATATTTAATATTTTGTGTGAATGGCATTAAAAGCAAAATTAGAGTGTAATTAGCGACAGTACACAAAACATTTCAACATTGATTATTAGATAAAAGAAATCCTGGCAAATAAGGGGAAAATGGTTGTTGTTCCTAGATTATTTTTTTTACCCCTCAAATGTTTTCCACTTAATTTACTCTTGCTGTATATTGCGTTTGTGAACTTTACCGTTCGATGAGTCTTTAGAGGAATGCAGGGCTGAGCCAGGGACCTTCTAAGGCCTGAGAGAGCCTGTCGCTCCAGGCCTTCGGCTCTGAATGTAAACGTCCTCATAATCCTCAAACAAACCCCTGAGTCCTCCGGAGCCTGAAGCTTCATCCCCCCCCAAAACCACTCATTCCTCTTCAAACGGTCCCCTAAGCGTCTTTTCGAAAAGGAGAGAGATAGTTGGCGATAGGCGGATGATGGAGATCTTTTTCAAGTATTGTGTTTTCTCCTCCTCCCCTCGGAGGTCCAGAGATTACTTTTCTCTTACATCTTCCTCGGCGGAGTTGAGACTGTAAACTATTTTCTCCCTCCTTTTCTCTTCCGTCGGCATTCACCTTTTAAACCGTGACTGGGAGCTCTGTCAGTCAGCTCTGACTCTTTTACAGCAGACTATGGGAGGAATATTCCTCTTTACAATGTCCATAAGCTAGAAAGAGAGTGAAGAGTCAACACTTTGAAAGGTTGTTGGATAAAAACCATAATTTATATTGCTTGTTGTACCTGCATGTCTATCTCTATATGATGATTCAGGACATGGAGTTGGAGCTTTAGTCCCTGCTTGGCTAAATGTTGTGTTTGCAATGTTGGTGATCAAGGAATTTAACCTTATTCCACTGTTGCCACTGTGAATAAATGCCCGAAATATAAATGTCAATGGGAATGAATGCAGTGAGGCGTTAGGACCTGTAAAGGCGACCAGTGACTGCAAATTCTAAGCATACACCATTCATCTATGATACTGTTATTCAACAACTGGGAAAACAAGAGTGTGGTGCAGGGTCTTATGGCAGTGCAGGAGCTGAATATCTATTTCCCATTGATGTAACATTATGCAGCATCGTTTGAATTCAGCCAATCAACTGTCAGCAGCGAAAGTGCATAGCAAATGAAATCACTGTAATAACGGCTCGACATGAGTATTCACTTACCTTTGAAACTCAGGAACTGTATGAGTGACAGAAACTCAAATCTTAACCCAAACAAAGTTTCACAGACATTTCAAAAATAATACATGTGACAGAAGCATGTGCCCATATTGTTCCATATTATTCCTTTATTCCAAAATAAGATATTTACCAACTGGACAAAAGTGACTCCTGCTCTGATTAAATGATTGGTGACATGCAAAAGATCCAGGAATCAGGAAATCTGCTGTATTGCTTTATGGCACAAAACAGGAAGAGGGCGCTGTTCTTCCAGAGCAAACTTTCAGAACTAAAACTTTCAGAGTTTGTGGAAGGAGCGAAAAGCCGATGGAAAAGTTAGAAGAGAAGGGAGAAATCATCTACCAATCATCTTGACTATGCTATCATTTGTTTACTGTAATTATACCAAGTTAACGCATCACAACTAATTTCATATTGATACTTTTATGTTTGAAATTGTTCACATTATACCTCTAAAATTTGGAAAATGAACATAAAGTAACATTTCTTTAATTTCCACAATAGATTTGGAGTGTCTGGTAATGAAACCCTTCAACTGAGAGAAGAAACAAGTCTTGAAAGACATGAAATGGGTCACATTTAAAGCAGCAGTAATAAAAAAAATTTAAAAACAACAACTCAAAGACAGGAGTCCTGCCCTTCTATTGATGCTTAAACTCTTGTAAAGCCTAATCACAGCCAAACAGACTAAACTAGCGACTAAAATGCAGTGCAGAAGGAGTGTAATTTGTCTCCATCTGAGGGGATGGGAGTCCTCAGTGATGCAGGTCACAGCAATCACAGATTTCTCTAGGTGTCCCTGCCAGGTTCTTGCCTTGTGCATACAGATGGAGAAATGAGATGTGTCCGCTGCTCAGAGCCTCCGACCCCCCAGAAAGCAAACAGAGCTTCCCTGCTGCCCCCCCCCACTGGAATAAACCCGATTAGTCAAACCGAGAAACCAATGTTTGATCTCATTGTGGAGTCAGAGACAGACACAGAGTCGTACACAGGCATGGAGGCATGCATACAAACACACACACACACACACACATGCACACACAAACAGGAATTGAATTGTAAGTTTGTAAATATGTGCAGAATTGCATGAGCACAAAATTCTTTAAAATCACAATAAAATAAAATGTAACAATAAATGCCAAAAAAAAGTAAACAAACAAACAAATAAATAAATCTTTTTGTATTTTGATATCAAAATCCTATTACTTACTTCCTGGAAAAAACAGCATCTTTAAACCTCATCACCAATAAAACCACCACAGATTTTTCAACAATCCCGCCCCTTTCTCTCCATAACTGATAACTCATTGGTTTACATTTTGCACGATGTCCTGCTGCATCATCCTGTTTCAACTTGAAGTGCTTCAACTTGTTTTGAGATGCATTTTCACTGTGACTCTAAATGTTGTTGAATTCAGTGTTTTGCATGAAAATAATACAATAATGATAGAGATGCATAAAGGAGAATTATAACTTATCACAACACAGCAAGACATTAGACCAGTTGCAATTTCACTTGGTCCGATTTGGTCTGCTGGAGTGGAAAAGGTTAATATAGTATGAGCATAAAATGTTGTTTTCTCCAGTGGAGGAACGGAAGCATATTTATCTGTAAAAGTGAAGTATGGGAGGGTAAAAAAGACAAAAACTTTCAACTTGTCAATGCATAACTTTGGACTGAAATTTTTGTGGGACATTTTGAAACCCCAAATAGAGTCACGATAGAAAAATGTTGCGTAAACATGTACTGAAGCTTGATTGTGATTCTTTTAATGTGACAAAGTAAATCATCAGCAGACTGTGTTTCCAAGCACCTGTTAATGAAGTGGCTCGGGACGGGGCTGACAAAGCTGAAGTGGGATGTTTTGGGTGCTTCACGCATCACCTGGGATCCTCTTTGTGTATTCTGTCCTCTGTCTCTGGACTGAAATAATCCCATCTGCTAATTCAAGTGTTTAGAAGGCTGTTTGTCCCGTTAGGACAGAATCCTAATTTCTGTCATGACTCAGACTCCCAGAAGGTTTTCGGCTCAGAAGAAAAGAATCATAATCCTTTCCAATTATCTTTGGTTGTTTTGATGACGGTAAGCTTCAGAGTAAGAGTTGCTAAGTGGACACTTCATGTTGTCAGAATGCCAGTTTTTTTTTTTTAACACCAAAAATCCACTGAGCTGATCATGAAATCGAGGCAGATTTGAGTGGATTTAATGGTATTATATAAATAGACAATTCATATCATTTGGAGCATGGTTCTTTTATGTGAAAGTACCCAGCCTGCAGCATCTTGAAATGTGTTTTTGAAAACAATGGGAGCCTCTGACTGCAAAACCAGTGGGTTAAAAGCATTCATGAGCATTTTTTGATGAAAATAATAACCTTAATTACACCAAAGTTCAATTTTAAGCATGGAATTCTGTGCATGTCAGAACTGGAGATATGAGGTGAGGCTGTAGATCAATTTTCGAACATTTGCGATAGGTCTGATAAAGTAGATTTTTACCAAATATGAGGGACAGTGACATAGTAACCTACTTGTCATATCTTTGGTCCTATAGTCTTGACATCACTCCTATACCATGAAGTGATGGAGGATTGATTCCTCGACTCCAAGAAGCTTTAGAGTCCGGGCCGGACTTCAGACAGTCACTCTTGGAGTCCAAACTGAACCGAGTCATCTCTTGGTATCTGTCAACTCTGCCGTCTTTGAACTGAATGGAGCAAATGGAGCGTGAAAAGGTCCGTTTATGTACTTAACCTGGAGGAGCTGATTCCTCTAAACTCTCACAGCCAGAATCGGAGTCGAATCCAGAGATTTGAGAGTCACGATTCACCGTGGACAGGAAGTGACGTGGAAATCGACTCGGGCTTGGATATTAGGGAGAAAGTGTAGCGAGTGACAGCACAGATATTTCACTTAGACTCAACACCTGCAAAAGACTCACAGTTCCTGATATCCCATAACCCCCTGCAGTATTTAAGTCCCATAACTAACCAGACCTACATGCACTTTACTTACTCTGTGCCGACAAAGCAGCTGCACTTCGCCTATAATATCTAAAGTTACCATCAGTCTCAACATTAATAACCTGAATGTATCTGCCTCGAAGACACATGATAATCCCCGTTATGCATCTAATTTGGTCTTTCTGTTGGTTTTGAGTTAAAAATGTAACCAAAAACACCTTTTGAGAAACAGCTGGTTCCTCTTCCTTGGTTACTTTGTACATATATGAATGTCATTTTGCACAGTTTGAAGTTAAAGCTCAAACTGACGTGAGGCGGTGATAAGGAATGAAACACAGAGCCACTTTTGGAGAAGAGCTGACAAAGCTTGAATATTAAAAAACCGACGTGTTTTGGCTGCGCTCACCTTCGTCGGGGCTCCCAAGGGTACTGCAATCAAAATGTTTTTTTGTATTATAGCCTTGCCAATTGTTTTTTTCTTCTTCTTCTTTTTTGTAATCCCTTTGGTTTCTTTTTGATTTTGAATCTGACAAGTTCATTATCCAAAAAGCTCGGTTTTCTTTTTAAGGCAGAAACCTCCTGAAGGTTATCAAAATATGGAATATCCAGTTTTTAAAAGCGCTGTTATGAAGCAAGAATCCAGTACCATGGACACACTGCAAGGCCCTATATGAATATTATTGATTTTTCTTGGGATAGAAGGCCAAAGAGAGAGAGGTCAGAGAGGTTAAGCAGCAGCAGCAGGCCTCAGCTGACACGACAACCTCTTAAATAGCGAAAACCCCCTCAAACCCCTGTGAGTTGAATTTTTTTCCAGCGTGTCTCGGACTGTAACCATCGAGCGACAACAACTCACAGCATAAACAAGTTTTGGCCCTCTGACCCTGCGGCAGGCCGTGCTGCTGTAGGACCACATCTCTTATCTGGAGAGCACAAGTCGTGGGATTTTATTTTATTTTTTTTTTCCCCCAGCAGCTTTGATCTCTGCGTCCAGCCAACTTCAATACGGCTTAACCCTTATCACCGCCGGGCCAGAGACCCCGAGCACCACGACCACCGCCGACGGATTTTCAGGCGGGGAGGGCCGGGCCGCCTTCAACATCTGATTTCCTCAGAAGTTACTGATCGCCTGCTTGGATTTGTGACGGCAGTAAACGAGTTTGCAATCAGGAAGGTGATTTCTGCACGTGATTCGTCCAGATCAGTTTAGTTGTCTTATAAAATGAGGCGGCCATTATCTGAACAAAGTGGGACCTTAGGAAAGGATGGATGGTACAAAACAGTTTCTGGCTCTTCAAAGGATGGCAGGTACTACAGCTTAGCCCTTAATACCAGATTTCCCCTCAAATTTCCCCTTAAGTACCTTCAAAGTTAGAAAAACGCTATATTGTAGGACAGTGTCTCATCCATATTGTGTATCTGCTGGTTGCAGCTTCATTGAAGCTCCATCACACTTATATTGAGTGAAATATTCAAAGCCAAGATGCCATTGTTTTATGGCTGCAGAATTACATCAAATAGAAAAGATCTACATGTCTTGTGCATCATTTTATACACATTTCCCTGGAATTCAGCAGGACAGATTTGGGATCTTTGGACACCTTGTGATCTCCTGTTCTATCTGAGTAATATTCCTACAGTATACCCACCCCACCACCAAATCAATGTGTAATTCATATAAGGACTTGCAGTGTGTCTGTCAACAGTTTCAACTTCCTCATTTTGCTCAGGACGCCCTGGAAGCCCCTCGCGGACCCCTGGGGGTCCTTGCACCCCACTTTGGAACCACTATGCTATAGTATCCCTATAATATAACATATAACATTTCTCTATGTGTCTGTGCTACTCAACAGTGTGTTTACAGCCTACAGCCAGCAGTAGTCACCTTATACTCACTGGTCATTTTTTGGTATAATTTCTATAATATTCCTATATTGTTACAACAGGGACTGAGTGTATCACTGTGGTAATCAATAGTGACCTCAATGTGCCTATATACCTGTGTATAGTGGCAAAATCGTGCTTTCTGACATGTATTTCTGACCTCATATGAAGATTCATATAATATTCTTATAGGAAATTGTGGTCTTGCCTTGAAATTTCTGTTCTCAAAATCTATTATAGGATTATTATAGCTCTCTCTCTCTCTCTCTCTCTCTCTCTCTCTCTCTCTCTCTCTCTCCTGTCACTCATCGTCATCATCAGAATAAATTGGACGTTTCTCCAATACTAAATATCGATTCATTTCTATCTCTGCGCGCCGCGGCAGCGCATTGAACAGCCCACGGTATCGATCCGCGGGCCTATTACTCCTCCATGGGAGCATCATCGCTTTTTATGAGACCTTTTTCAGCCTATAAAATCGATGCTGTCTCCCAGATAGAAGGCAAAACACGCCACAGCGCTGCAGACAGGGCTGCAACTAGGCAGAAACCAGCTGGAATAATTTCTAATGATTGAATGTTTCGCCGTCATACACCTTTAGCAAGTTACGGTCGGCAGTTTTTGTGGTTTTATTATTTTATTCACTATTTTTTCCTCACTTTTGAAGCACTTTTGAACTCTTCATCTCATCATTTTATGGTCTATAATGTAGACCTACATCTCTTCTTAAGCCAATTAAGCCTATTACATTTTTACTAGTTTTCACTATTTCCCCCAGAGTCGTGATTTTAAAGCACTTTTTAACGTTTCATCTCTAATTTTATGATCTGTAATAAAGACCTGTCCTCTCCTTAAGCCCATTAATTTATAGTATTCAGCTTATTACATTACAATGCACGAGATATAACATTATAAACAGCCAATAGCGTCATAAAACCAAAATTATCCAGTAAAAAAGCCATTAGATGGGATTTAAAAAATTGAACATTTTAGGGAGAAATCATTACCTTCTGTTCAGGTTTATTATTACATATCTAAAATACAGAGGACTCACTCTGTAGAAGTGCTGGGTCGTCTAAGGACTGAAGTTACACTGTAAAAATCTCTGTGGTCATTTCACCTTAAAAATTAAAATTTCCCTGCTGCACTCAAATTGCAAATTGAGTGAAATAGCAGTGAATAACAGGCAGAAACTTTAGGAGTTCAAATATGTTCTAATATTTGAAAGTTTCATGCCATGTCAGCGTGGTCTTGTTTGGATATTCTGCAGCTGTGTCCAGACGAGCAATAGGAAAAGTTTAATTTATTAACTCAAACGCAGTGCTTGCTTGGAAACATGCAACCAGATTCAATTTCATGATGATCAGCTCAGAGTTGATGACTGAAGATGAGTTGATTTAACCAAATTGTTTTTTTTTTTTTTTACAGTACATATTTAAAAAGTACCATGACTTTATTGCAAATCTATAAGATATCAGTGAGTTTTTTGAGTGGAAATCACCTTTTTTTCCCCCAAAGTGTTTATGGAGACTTGAACTGCTAAATTAAAGTTTCTTTTTTGTTCAAGAGGCACATCTCAAAGTCTTCATATATTGACTCGTAATCTTGTTCCATATCTACGCTGTCCAGACTCTCTTGAAAAGAAGGAAGAAAATAAAGATAAGTGTCTGATTATGTGGTTTTCTGAGCTTTAAGCAGGGATGCAGCGGAGAGTAAACGCCAGAAATGTCCAGAAACCAGAAACTGCAGACAGTGACATTAAATTCAGGTAAGTGCAATTGAGGGAATTTTACAATGGGGAAAAAACTAAATTGGCACATTTCTGAAAATATAACAGATTGTTAACCATATGGATGATTATTTGACACATGATGATCACTCACCTGTTTATTTACCACGACATCATTGGTTGTAAGAGCGTGCAGTTCCTCTGTGTGGCTACCTTTTTTTTTTTTTTGCAGAATTCAGGGCTTTTCCCCCCTTTGGCTATAACAGCAGCAGAAAGTGCAGCTTCTTTAATGCCAAATATAACCAAAGGGCTGCTGAAATGTCAGGCAGCCAGCAGCCACACATACATATACACACACACACACACGCACACATTCAACAAAGACAAACATTTAACTTATCTTGATTTTTCACTCCTATTTTTGTCATGTAAATGCACATCTATTGTTTTTGAGTGTGAAACAATTTTATCTGAGAGACAGTAAATATTACTTTGACCTTTGAATTTGATGCTCTTATTATCCTGCAATGATTTGTTCTCCATCACTATTTTCTTAAAACACATCAAAAACATGCTGCCAAGTTTTTACGCTAAATGACAAGGTTTGACCAAAAGTAACCTCAAAATAAATTAAAAGACAAAAAGAATGTGTCAAATTTGACCAGTGTTATAAACTCACTGTGCTCTCATTACATTTCTATGGCAGCTTAAGATGCTTATTTTTCTTTTCTTGCAGTCTATTAGTAGTCCTAAAGCTACACGTTGTTTTCAAATTACATTTTAGAAAGAAGAAAAGGCTTAAAAAAAGTGCCTCCTGCAGACAACATGCTGCTATTTGGAATGAATGAATGAATGAATGAATGAATGAATGAATGAATGAATGAATATCACAGTCTACATGATATAAAATTACACTGCCTTACTAGAGTATTAGTCTTATATTGCATTTTAATACAGTGATCCAAAACACACTTGGCGGCACGAGCCACACTGACACTGCATGAAGCGCGTGATGCAGAAGTAACGAGTTACTTTTAATTGGCGTATAGAGTAACTTTGTGACGTAGGCCAAATTAAGGCGTATAGTGACGCAACATGCTGATACAATAAATAAATAAATAAATGTGCCAGAGTAATCTCAAACTAAATAAACCTGATTATCTTTAAAAGTTATTTTCTCTGTGTGGGACAGCAGAAACAGATGGGACGCAATGATGACACACGTCAATATGAATGAAAAAACTCTATCTCTAAAATATCAACTTTTCATTGACTGACAACCGGTCTTGTTTTTGACCTGACCTCCGTGACTTTTTGAATTTTCAGAGAGTTTCACATGACCAAGCTTTGTGTAATTTTTCAACACACAAATGAGCAAATAATCCTTCCAATAAAACATGGAAATCAGCAGGGCTTTCACCGAACAGCAACAGAATCAGGCTAAATGTGTTTATAGACAAACTTGCATTAGAGGTGTCGCATTTTTTAAAGAACATACCGCTACACGCATGTTTCAGTATTTGATGGAGTTTAGCAGAATTTTAACGATTTGTAGCAAGAAATGCAGGTCTATATAAGAGTAAAAGTAGATAATCAAAAATCAAGATGTGCTTCATGATAAAGCTGATATTAAAGAAATCGATAATACCATTTTACCATAAAAAAATCATTCCAAAGTAGCCCAACAACTTTGATCAAATTCCTTCATAGAAAATAACCAATATTTTAGCACATATCACCAAAATTCACTTCACTATATACTAATATATTCAATGTTAAACGAGTCAAAGTCCAGCAGCAATAATGAATGTCAGTGTATTTATTAAACAATAGACAATGACATTTCAATATCTAGTAGATAAATATAAGACAACAGACCATGATATAGTCTAACCCATGTTATATTAATCACTATATGACTAATATACCGATAATCTAAACAGGATAGGACACACTGGGGGTTTTCATCTCGTATCAAAACAGCCTCAACTGGCTTACAACCAGGAAAGTGTAGGAATGAGCTGAACAGACTGCTCATAATATACAGGATTTATTATGCTCTTATAAGACATTGGCCCTGATCGGTAATTCAGCTCTCATTTTAAAAAGTTAAATTAAATTAAATCAAAAGTCCAATGAAAACTGCATTCAGTTTTTTGTTGAATTTCTCTTTTCTTGCAGACAAACGGAATGTGTCGACCGTCAATGAAAAAAAATGCCATTTAACTTTATTTTCGTCTCATTTGGCGCCTTCAGGTCTTATATTGTCTTAAAACAAATGAAGAATTATTTCCCGACGCACTTTTTTATTTATTTCAATTGTCACTATCTTAAAACCTCAAAAAACGACAATGAAAAAAAGTTCATTTGCATGGAAAGCAAGTGGATCCATCTCGTCCCATTGGTATTCTTCACTTGGTTTAAGGAAAATGAGATTTACCGACTCAATAGATGAGAGTCATGATGGACTTTTTGTAGTGTAAAGGTCTTAAATTTAGTACAAAATGTCAGGAATGCGTATTCGGGGGGCAAAACTCGGTTGAAAATGCCATCGCTGAGGGGGAAAAGGTGGAAAACGTCCGCACATGTGGCCCTAAAATGGCAACGTGTCGAGGAATAACTTATCTATGATTGCAGGCGGCGGGACCAAGTCCTCCAGCTTCAGATAGAAAATCCTCTGCAGGCCCTGGATGCACAGAGTGCGGAGTTCAGGCAGCTTCTCCAACAGTTTGGATAAATGGTTTGAGCGGCAGGCTCCTCCGTCGTTGCACATCACATTGTCCTTCAAACACTTGACCACCGTGTTCTGCAGCTCCTCCACCTTCCTCGGCTCCTTCAGTCCGTGCCGCTCTGCGAGTCCACAAATGGGATTTAAAATCAATATCAGAGGATTATAAGAACAAAATAATGGCGCAATGGCTTTTATTAAAGATTTTAATTTTCTAAATATAAATGGAAAAAAAACAGCCACTGATATAAAAGAATTTCTCTCGTTTCTAAGATTAATGCTGCCTTCAGGTGCTCCTGGTAAGCTCCGACTTCTGAGAGAAAAAGTGGCGAATAAAAGTCGGCGACTTGTTATGCTTTCAAGCTCTTTTGGAAACAACAACAAAATGGACTCAAAGCAAAAACATTTTTGATGGATGATATTTTGCATAATGAATCCAGGGTGCGGTGCTACATTGTGCTGCAGTGGCAAATAACTAGGAAGAAATATATTTCAGGCAAGTAATTATAGGCCTATATCTCCACTTATTAAAAAAAAGAAATGGACAAGTAAAACTTAAACAAAGAAGGAAAACGGAAACACGCGACATTATTTGTTATTTAGACGGGAGGCCAAGCATTAACATAATGAATCACTTCATTATAACCATCAGTTGTTGACGTGGATCATATGTTGTCCTCCGCCCCTAAAACGTCACATTTAAGTGCAGAAATTCTGTCTGTCCTAGTTGTATTCATCACTTTGCTAATGTGTGCTCAACTATAATCCACATATTTTCTTTTTTCCATCAAAACCACAGCACAAACAGCTCTGTACCGCTTAATTTCTAAAATAAAACATAAGCTACCGACAATTACTGTTGGCACCGGATTCATTCTGTCATTACTTCAGGCCAAAAACACTTGAATATGGGGCAAATTCTGTTTACAACGACCAAAGTCGAGAAGTCGGAGCTTTGGATGAGCACTTGAAGGCCGCACCGATACAGACTTGGCAAAATGAACCTTTACAATTTGGGTAAACACAGTTGACTAGCTCACCTGTGACCAGCGCGAGTGTGGAGATGCAGGAGAAAGTCGAGATGTCCAGATTCATCCTCTGCAGGTTTGCGGAGAATTCCACGATGCTGTCGATCCACTCTCCGAAACCGCGCAGGCACTGCAGCCGGTGCCACACCGAGCCGTCGCAGAAGATCAGTTTCCCTTCCTCTGGGTTTGATCTGAAACACAGGCAGCACGGAAAGCGCGTAAGCTGAGACGAACAGGTGAATGTATGGCGAAAACCGCACGGTGACACTTTTACGCACAAGCATTATCGGACGCTGGGTGAAGGCTGATGCTTAACAGTGCTATTATTTTCCCAGCATCACTGTCACCTCTCCTCTACATTTGTCAAGAAGTGGAAATGAGCTGTTTGTACTGTATTGTCCTATATTCAGATCAAGATTTGTAGGAAAAAGCAGCGATACACATCAGAAGGGGATGTGTCCGATAATGGACGTTACCTGTATGACAATCTTAAAACGAAGAGCTCCAGGAAAGCCGAGTAGAAGAGCAGGTCCTGGTCGTGTTTGGGCAGGGCGGTAAACCCGGGGACCTTCTGCGCCCAGCTCCGAATCACCTCCATCGACCCGGTCAGGAGGTCGTAAAACTGTCGGACATGCTGCGCGTCGTCTCCAAGCGGACTTCCGGGACTGTCCTGGAACTGAGAGGTCAAAAGTGGGTTCGGGTAGGTAAGTAAAAAAGGTAAGAAACACCCAGATTCATAACACACTCATCCGTCCATCCAAAAGTTATTTTATTATTTATTACTTCCTCATTACTCCCTTGAAGCAGAAATTCCCTAAAACTTACTCTTACTGTTCGGCCATTACGCCTGTTCGTAGAATACTGGCCTCTGATTGGCCAATGAACCCCATTTCACATCCAATCATATCAGTCCGCCGTCAAGAAGTCCGCTCATTTTTGTTAATTTTAAGCGAACTGGCGACACCTTGTGCCAAAAAGACGTTACTGCAGACAATCACTCGGCTAAACATTTAAGATTTTGCAACATTAGCTACTCTTTATTCTCTTTGTTTATTTTTTTCCATCGGGAATATATCTTTTGATTGCTATTTATGGGTTTAACAGCAGTCTTACAGAATTTCTTTATGTTGCTATGGTTACAGCTCGGCTACATTGGAGCCATGAATGCTAAATTTATTGTTTTTAGGATTAAGGACCTGCTACAGTGTAGCCATTGATGCTGTAGATAAAGATGTTTCTATGGTTACAGTCTAGCTGACATATTTATTCATGATAACCTTGTAAATTAATTATTCTTAATCTTTGTAATAACTCATTTAGAGCAGTATTTTATGTTCTGCTGTGTTCTGTTTGTGGGCCTGTAGCCAGCCGGTGTTGTGCCAAAATTTGTATCCCCCACAAAATGTTTCCCTACCAATATATAATAGACCTGCACTCTTTATTTCTTTATTATTAATGAGTGGTTTACCTTGGAGATGTGCTGTATTTGTTGTGGATTTGCCACTGCACAAGGAAAATCATTCATCCTTTCAGTTAGGGATAGGAAAACAATATATAAAGGATTTTGTTATTTTGTTTCCCTGCTCTTCAACTGAGGCAAGGACACACTGACAAATATTTCTGTGGGAAATATTTTGACACAACACCAGTCATCACCACAAATCCCTTTGGTACAATTTACTTTGAGTCCAGGTATTGATTTACAATACCTACACTTATTTGCCATAATGTCCGGTGTGCTGTACTGATTGTTTAAAGGTAAACTATTGTGAATTGTAGTCTATAAAGAGGAAGCAGTAAGTAAAGCAACATTATCACTTGCGAACAGATTAGCAGTAATGATTTCTTGATTACCAAACCCATCACTGCTTACTTTGGAGTAGTCAAGGCGAGAAGGTGGAGGGTTCGATTCCACATGCGCCCTGATGAGGGCGCTCAGGAGGGCGCTGACAGGCGAGGAAGAGTCCGGCACAGCCTTGGGTTTGGAGGGCAGCCGACCCCTGCGACCCTTCAGATTGTCTGTCCTCACCACTGGAGAGAGGGAAGAAGAAACAGAGGTGAGATGATGCACAAGACATGTATATATTTTCTATTTGATGTAATGCTGCAGCCATAAAACAATGGCATCTTAGCTTTCAATATTTCACTCAATATAAGTGTGATGGAGCTTCAATAAAGTGTTGCAATAATATGTGTAAGACATTGTTGAAAGTCTCAATATCTTGTTTCTCTTAAAACGTGAAGAAAAAAATATAATATTCTGAAGAGATGGTATAATTTTGCTTTGTCTCCAATGCAGAATCACTTGTTTTGAGAATTTTCTTGAAACAAGTGGCTTTATCTTGAAATGTCCCTTCCTTCGTACCAGGATAACATCACAAGAAAATTCTTGAAGCCAGTTGGACTGGAGACGAGGAATTATCTCACTCCATTACACCACAGTATTAGACATAATGGCATAATGTTTAGATGAACATCAGACCTGTGTTTGCTGTGTCAAATGAACCAAATGTCACTTTACCTTCTTTAACCATTCCCACTGCAAGGCACTTCTGGAAGCGACAATATTGGCATCTGTTCCTCCTGCGCTTGTCCACAGGGCAGCTCTTGGCGGCTAAACACACGTACTTGGCATTTTTCTGGACTGTCCGCTGGAGAGAGAGGAAAGATTTAGATATTTTTCAAAAGAGAAAGATTGTAAAACACAATACGTAGTTTATGTGAAATCTCGTTACTGAAAATGAACTGAAATTGATGCTTTGTGGGCTGAGGTTTGTAGTTTGAGTCTGGCTTTGAACCCCATTACTCCTCTCTGCCACCCCCAACTGTATGATACAAAAAAGCAGGGTTCTTCAAGCGTTCCTTGATTAGGATCGTGGTATATGGTCCTATATTGACTAAAAGAACACCCCCATTTGTTCAAACTGAAAGATAAGACTAAAGACCTGGATGTGGTTCCTCAAAAGCTCTTTTAACACTGCTGATTTAGAGTATTTCTTACAGCCTGAAAGGGTTCTTTACAGCACCATAAAGAGTCCTAGATAGACCCATCTGAGTATCATAGAAAACCAATTTAAAAGGGTTCTTTATAGCACCAAAAAACATCACCAAAAGGTTCTTTTTCACTCCAAAACATGTTTTGTCAAGGAACAAGATTAAAGTGCACCATTGAAGAACCATATTGCTATACAGAGCCTTTATAAAAGGGTTGTTTGTAGCACCAAAATAAATTGTTCTGCTCTGGTAAAAACCTGAAGGACAACATAAAAGACCATAGAAGCACCATTAAGAGTCTTGGTAGAACCAGTTCAGTGTAAAGAACATTTTCTGAAAAACTCTTTAACAGCAAGGAAAGGTTTCTCAAAGAACCATAAAAACTTATTTAAAAAGTCTGTGCAGATCTCTCCGAGAATAGGGTAGAACCTTTCTCATACGGGTTCTTTAGGGCACCAAAGGGGGTTCTGCTATAGTGCAAAGGGTGTCATAAAGAACCATAAGAAATACTAACTAACCCCCTCGCATCAATGTAGAACTGTCTGAACATGGTACAGTATACAAAGCCATGCTGGAGGGGTTCTTTGTGGGACCAGAAGGGGTTCTGCTGTGGCAAAAGCCCATAAGGAACCATTTCCAGGTGCTTTACAGAACCCTTTTTGTTTAGAGTAAAGGGAAAAGCTTTAAATGATCCTTAGAAAATTAACAGCTGCAAACTGCCGTCCTGTGGGCCATCTGAGCCTGTGAGGCATTCTGGAGGCGGACAGGGCAGACTGGGTAAATACGGGGTCGTGGTCAGTCATAATTTGGAGAAACGCCCCCCGGGATTTCCTCCAGATCCGCGCTACTACACCACAGGCAAGAAGGGGGAGTTTTTTTTTTATTCATGGCACGTTGGTGACCAGTTTCATATAGGACATTTGCCCCTAAAACTCGTGTGTAAAGAGATCAAAACGTGCAGCTGAAGCGCAATGTCCAATTTAAGAGGTCAGTGGAGTGTCTCAGTGGAATTTTTAAACATGAAATGATTTGAAATTACAGCACCATTATGCTGCGAGCACGACCACATCCTCCTTTGCGTTTAATTAACTTTCTATACCGCAAAACATCTTAAGGAGTCATGCATCCCATTTCTCTTTAAAACGAGAAAGAATCTGCCAGTGGAATGGGATGCATCCACTTGTTTTCAATACAAATCAAATTGCTTTCTTGAATTTTAAGCCTAATTTCATAATGGGCTACAGTTACTTGTTCCAAAAAAATCCTAATAATCTGCTTTGGAAATAAATGGGATTATCTCATCCCGCCGACAGATTTTTACTTAACGCAAGACTTTGCATGGCTAATAACTTGCCAGGTAGTAATTAACATTTCAAGAGGTAAAAGAGCCTGCAGCATTAGATGGATTAGTAACTGCAACAGTAATTACAGTAGCAGTTGACAGTTGCTGTTGTTGCAACAGATTTCCATGCATCTGAAAACCAAAAGCAGCGCTGAGAGCAAACCTTGAAGAACCCTTTGCAGCCCTCACAGGTGCGCACTCCGTAGTGCTGGCAGGCTGCGTTATCCCCGCAGACCGCGCACAGCCCCTCCGCGCTCAGTGGTCCTCGGCTGGGAGGCGACATTGCCTGGTAATCCACATAGTGATGACCGTGGGCGAGCTGGAGAGGGTGAGGAAAGCCCGCACCGGGCTGCTTCCCGAGCCCACCGGAACCCAAGACCCCCGGGGTCTCCAGCGGCTGGTGAGCCCCGGCCGCGTCCAGGTTCATGGACACGTGGAGAGATCCGTCAAATTTCATCTGGCAAGTGGACAAGCTCTGGTTGCCATGTTGGCTGTGTTTGAGGGAAAATAGGGAGAACCTGGACAGAGTGTTTTTCCTGTGCGCCGCAGCCAAGTAGTCTTGACGAAAACTGTACAGAGAGCCGGATTCTTCCCAAATGTGTCCCGGAGGATTCTGGAAATTTGATGTGATAGGCGTGTGCGGCGATGGAGAGCGGTAATAATAAACGGAGCCAGGGGAGGAAAGCACATCGTCGGGCGGGTGTGAGTGATGCTGGCTCGGCTGATATCCGTGGCAGCCGTGCGCATCCTCCACTTTGACGCACGGCAGCTCGCCCTGAACGGGCATTTGGAAGAGACAAGGGGGCTTCACGTCGTAGCCGGAGCCATAGTTGTCCGGCAAAGGGCCAAAACTTGGGGCCGACGTGCTGGCTGAGATCTCACTGTTGGTCAGGTCCATGCTGAACTTGACAAACTCCGGGGTGAGGAAGTCGCAGCTGCGCTCTCCGCCGGCGCTCTGGGACGCCGGGCTGGCTCCTTGTGGAGAAGAGCCACACTGGGTCTGGACGCACGGCATGGTCCCTGAAAGCAGACAGACACACCGCAGTCAGTCTATATAAAGGCTCAGTCCAGTGAAAAGCAGAAACACATGTTTTGCATATCGGAATAACCAAAAATATCCACCAGAAGTCTTAAAAACTTATTATCTTTAACAATGGACACAATCTACAAAAGGGGTGACATAACTGAACTTGTTTCCAATGCAAACCATCATTTAACAATGATTTTCTTCAACTGACTTTCATTTTCTTGAGTGATGCATCAAATTGTGCATCATTTCAAAATACTGACACTTGTGACGAATAGGAAATCCCCAAGCAACTGAAACGACATTGGAAACCAACAGAAACACTGCGCCTTTAGACATGAATTTCCGCTTATTTTGAAGAAAAAAACATTTTTAACACTATGATTAAGATATTTAAATGACTTGGACATTTTTTTCCAGTGACCTAACTGTGAGTAAATGGCAACACCGGGCTGTAATGCATGAAGTCCAGGATTTAACACAATATTACCTTGAGGTTAAAGCTGTCTTATTTTGGAGAGGGTCTCACTATCCACCAGAATTTGCCTGGTATGAAAAAAGATCAAAGAAGAGCATCACAAATAGTGCATGAAGAAAACTGCAGCGTGAAGAATGTTGTCGGTTCCGGCTGATCACATGAAGCACCTGATGTAAATAAATAAAGAAAAATAGACCTATAAATGCAATACCTTATACCTCCATCCGGGCAATGACAAGTAATCCCATCTCTTCTGTGTATCTAAAGCTTCAGCTGCGATAGAAAAGTCTCTCGCTGTCCAGAGAGAAAAAGGCAAACGGCCGTTCAGCTCTCCCACTTGCTTGCAGACTGGCTGCAGAGTGACACCGACAATGTGCTTTTGTTTATGTGGCGCGCACCCATGTGCCAAACCCTATTACGCACAAGCCGCAGGGTGTATGTGTGGGTTTGTGCGTGTGTGTGCATATGTGTGTGTGTCTGTGCATGGTAGTGACGGGGGAGTAACTGAGAAAGTGATTTATTCTGACTTGGGAATGCTGTAGGTCATGCTTTTTAAGCAATTTGCCTTATGGGAATTTTTTATATTTGACTGATTTCGTTCACAGCTAATGTCAGTGCAGCTGTTTTGGAATTGGGGAAACTAGTTACGAGATATTTACAGAGCTATGAAGGACAAGGAGCAAAGTTTGATTAAGAATATTACTTCTAACATGTGTTAAGGTTGGTTACAGACTGGATCTACCAAAGAAAAATAATTTTTCAGTTTCAAACTTGTGTCTCCAAAAGCAATAATATGAATATAGAGCAATTTACTTTCATGTTGTGCATTTTCACTGTAAGCCTTCTATAGTAAGAGATGGAGAATAACGACAGCTGGTGGCACTTGACGCTCTCTGGGAATTTATTACAAGGAGAAGGATGGAGGGGAGAGAGATTGTGCAATCTTGCCAGCGCGTTACGTCACTAACACGGGCCGCCCCCCAGATCGAACGCGATTGGACGAGCAGCGGGATGCCCCGACGCCATTGGCCCGTGGCCGCGTCGCTCATCCCCGGCAGTCTTCCTGGTTCTACTGTCAAACAACGACTACGAATTGGATAACAGATGTCCCCAGTTGACGCCCTGCATCACCCTGAGCGATTTTTATTCTCCAAGAAAGCAAGAAAACCTGTAAGTGGACATGTCTGTTATATCACTCGGGGGTTTTTAACATTTTGAAACGTTTGGTGAACGGTTAACCCGCTGTGTTTTTCTTGGCAGAGAGCCAAAAAGCAGGGGACCATCTTCGACTTTTCTTTTGCTAGTGACTGTTTGACACCGAAAGTCTGTAATATAACCGTCTCTCCTGTCTTATAAAGGCATGCCAAGCTATTTCCCCCCTGTTTTGGTTGCTATATTAACCCATAAATTAGCCAAAATAGCCTTGTAGCCCACCTGTAGACGTGAAACTCGTCTTTTTGTAACCTTGCATTACATCAACGGCAGTGCGTGTGGCTAGTAAGACGAGACTCGCTGGGTTTTAAACTGACACTGAATTCACAGTGATGCCAGTTTCAAATACCACAAATATAGTCAACTTTAAAGCTCAGAGCTGTTTCTGTTTAAATCGACCCAATCACGCCATTATTAAACAGTGTTATCACGCAACACACAATCGTTTCCCGTCCGCTATTTCCTCCTGGGTCCCTTCCTCATTCGGCTTATTGTGGTGAGTTTGTCTCTGTTTACAGGATAAACCCACCCTACAAACTGACCCCCCATTTCCTCCCCATACTATACCAGAAATAATAAGAAAAAACAAGAAAAGAAAGTAAATGTCGTCATTTCAGCATGTGGCTCTTGAGAGGCTGGCCCACTATTACACCCAGAGAGTCCCCCCTGCCTGCTGATTCATCATGTGCATGCAGGCTATGTAAGGCACTAGGTCAGTGGGTTCCCACTGGGGAGGTCCGGGGACTTCCTGGGGTCCTCAGGGAGGTTTTAAGGGGTCCCCAGCAGAAGGAGAAATACTATACTTCGGTCATCACCTCTGAAATGTCCCCATCTACAGTGAAGACATGCAGGCCTGCTGAAGTGTATTTCATCTTCTAAGAGGGACTCCTTAAGGCATATTCTCCTCAAATTGGGGTCCCTGGCCTAATTGGCATTACTTGTGGGCATCCTTGATATAAAAAGTGTGGGAGACCTTGCACGAGGCTGTGAAAGTGACATAACTCCTTAATAATGATTATAAATAGTGTGCCGCTGACTTGGGTTTGACTCATATAGGGTGATAAAGACTGGTATGGCTGGCATGAGTCATAGATTTCTACATGCTTTTCTGCTGCTAGTAAATGTTTTGTGCTGATATTACTTAACCTTTTCTTTTTTCATCCAAAATGTTGCAAGCATTCAGTGCCTCACCCTGGTATTATTAGTTTTCTTATCAGGGTGGAAACGCTCTTAAAACATTTAGGCCATCTTGTGTCAATAAAACTCTGAAAACCAGAACAATGATAAACTGTTAAGGCAGCTTAACCTAATACTCAATAAAGGCTATCATTGTGTTGTAATGATATGGGGCTATTGCTGACAGCTTTATTTAGCACGCAGCACTGATAGCTGAGGTGTGACATCATGGTGCAATTTCAGCACTGTGGAGGAGCTATGCTGAAGTTTATAAATAAACAAATAAATTGAATAAATTGAATAAACAATTAAATTACTTATATAGATAGACTCTTGTAGTAATTCAATTCTCACACAGAAGTATTATTGGCATTTCTGTTATCTGTCCAATATATTACATTTAAGATGCACAAATACCTGCATTTACTCCACTGGACACTTTTAATAAAAGTACAAGTATAAATATTTCTTAGCTTGATTGGCCCTACTGGGGATTCAAGTCTTGTCCTGCCAGTGTTAGGCTGTTTCACCCTTACAAGTATTCCAAGTAAGACTATATTTCTGTGGTAAAATATTGTTGCACTTAAGAGCATGTCATAATTCAAGTTCATTTATGTATAAAGCCCTTCATCACAAGCCCTGTTACTGGCCTTAAACATTCAGTATATACAAGGAAAAACTCCCAAGAAAACCTTATTAGGAGAAAAAGTCAAAGAGGGATCCCCGACCAGGATGACTGAGCGTGCTGATACAAACAGTCAAGTAGTAATATGACAATGACATCAGAAAGAGAGGTGAGAAAATTATAATATGGAGGATTAACAAGGCCAAGGCTGGCAGACATGTAAACAGAAACAAGAGCAGTGCCAAGAATGCAAGGTAGAAAAACACCAGAGATGAGACACGAATAATCAGAGAAGTCACTCCTTTCAAGTGTTGTCTTGAGTCTTAGAATCTTGTTTTATTCTCTTGAAAGTAGTAAAACAAACCCTGCAGACTGGCTGCAGCTTGTTTTCTGATGCAAAATGATGTTTGTCATGATGTTATAAGCCTGGTAAAGCTTAACCAGGTGTTTGTGCAAAATAGGTGTAGAAACAAGGTGCAGAGTGTAGAGGAAAGTGTCTGGTCACTGTTGGACAGGTGAACTTTTCTGCTTGTCATCCTGTGTGACATGTGACTGTTCATACACACACACACACACACACACAGTGGCACACAGGCATGCATCCTCTCTCTCTGCCTCTGTCTCTCTCCACGACTTCTTCACGTGAACTTTAGTCCCCTGCTGTCCACCAGCCTTCCTTTTGGGCTCTTTGGCCCCGCCCCCTCCTCTGCTCCGCCCCCTCCAGAATACATGCCTTCTACACATGATCACCTGTCCTGTCAAAAGTCTTATAAAACGGGGTGGCTGTCAAGTTGTGATATTCAGCTCCTCACTGCACTGTGCGCTTCTTTTCTGCAGGAGCTATGGCGTTCAGGAAGGTTTTGAAACGGACGGCGATTGTAGGAAGCGGGACAGTCGCCGCAATTTTCGGCATATCACAGCTCACCGAATACAGGAAGACACAGGTAAGCTGATTTGTATTGTACTGTAGAAGTCGTTCCACCACATGTTTGGCTTTGAGTCTGATCACATGATCACAGGGTGTAAACAACCGGCTACTGGGACTTTTCATCCTCTTGCTTTTTTATTTGACCATTTTGATGGCAAACAGTTTCCAAAAATGTCAGGTATTCTGGCAGACTTGTATTCTTGGTAGAATAATAAACTGTCTAAAACACAATTTAGACCAAGTGACACTTTATACACTGGTGAACGGCCTGGTAGTGAATAAATTCATTGTGTAAAAGTAGTACAGTATCCCAGAGGTCCTCCTGTCTTTGAATACATGGAGGAGTAGGGCTGGGTATTGTCTGAAATTTTTCAATACCAGTATGAACTCCGATACCTTTAATTTGATACCAGTACCTACCTGATTTTTTTTTTTTTACCCTCAAGGTTCTTTTGAGTTGTGGAATTTCTGAAAAGTCATTTACAGTCAGTGAAAGTCAGGGAGTTGAATGAATTCTTTGGACAAGTCATGGAATATTACGAAATTTCCTCAGCTTCAATTTAAAAACGGTCATTAACTAGTTATTGACCAAATGTAATATTTATTTGCCTTTGTGTTCACTTCCTCTGCTATATCCTGAAAATCAACAGAACGAAGCAGAGTAATGAATCTGCAGTGTGTTTGATCAAGAAGAAACATGTGCTGTCACATTTATATAAGCCTAGGTCATGGAAATTCAACATTTTAGTCCTGGAAAGACATGGAAAAGTCAGTGAATTTTACATTTTTTTCAGAATGGGAACCTTGCAGAGGCTTTTCCAGGGAACAACAAAGAATACTTGGATGTTTTGGGCGTGAAAACAGAATTTAGAGGTACCGAATGTCATTCAATTCTGGGATGAAATCTCTCAGTGTCAGTCTTAAGCACGCCCAACAGATTGAACCTTACAGTCAGCAGAGAGGGAACACCTCTCGGGACATGTCCTGTCTAGATGCAGGAATGTGGTTTGCAGTTAACCGCAGGCTGTCTGTTCACTTCTCTCCTGCTGCTGTGCAGGTCAGCAGGATCTCTGATGTTGGGGGGAGGCATCACCGTGCCGGCACCAGATCCCATATGTTTTTAGTTACTGCTTTACCCTTGTATCTCCAACTTTAAGGGATCTTCATGTTTCAACTGTAATCAAAGGATTAAGTGTTATTCTGTGCAGTTGGAAAATTTCCCAGCCCTACAGGTGATAAAAAAACCTGCTTTTCCTAATTCCTGACACATTCCTGTCAACATTGTGTAGATACAAGGTTTTCAGCCAAGACTGAAATGAAGAGTTTTGTTGTGCTTTTTGAAATTGTTAGCAAACGATTTATTTACGGAGCGGTTCATCTATATTTCATAGCTGTTGAATTATTCTTTTATATTATTTTATGGATATTGAATGATGAATTTAAACTGATACACACTGTTGTGGAATAGGATCCATATATTTCATTTCCAGTTGTAAATACATCAAAGTTGTCAGCCCATGTATACCAGTTTAGTCCTGCACACCTTTTAAAGGAACATTTCACCCAAAATACAAAAAAATGATATTGTCTCCCTTCACTCCAATACAGTGAGACAACATGGGTATTCATTTGTCAAAAATTATATGCTAAAAACTGATACAGATACCTGACATAATCCAGAACCTTTTGGAGCACAGAGTTTTGTTGGGGACTATTTCCTGCCAAAGAACACAGGCAAACTTTATTCGCCTCTAAGTGATGTCTGCCTGCACTGGTGGTGAGTTTTGTGTGTTGGGTGAACTGTACCTTTTAAATCTGACCGCCAAATCGGTTTCATTTCTGTCCAGTGACACACTTTGGCACCCATGCTGAATATAGCCACAATTGGAGAGTTTCATTTCCTTTTCACCTCCACAGCATTCATAGAAAAACGCGATACCTCCTGCTGACATGAAAGGAAAATTACAGCATTCGGTGTCATTTGGTTGTTGTCCGTTTTGAGCCCTTTGTGAGCGAGAGACACAGCGGCGGAGAGGATGTGAAATTTGCAGATGTTGTGAATGTTTTGGTGCCAATTCGATGCCTGCTGTTCCTCCATTACACGGTCAGCAGTGTATCTTCAAAAAACAAACAATTTATTTAGATTTTGATGGTGATTCTGATCTGGGATTTTTGATATTGTAACCATAGCTAAAAAAAATTGGAGACAGAGACTTGATTCCAGATCCTAAGGGTACGTTTGCAGAAATCAATTGAACTTAAAATGAAAGTGAAATGATGCGTTTAGGTGCAACAGCAAGTTAGAGAATTTGTTTTTAAGTGTTGGTAGTGTTTTGCAATCTATGCTTACCTTCTCATTTCTCACCAACAATTGCCGGTACAGGGTTCATATGTGAGGAGTATAGAATAGATTAGAATAGAATAGACCCAAGAGTTAATTTAGCGTATAAAGACCAAGTAATACCCAGCATTGGGCTGCACAGATGGTGTTCATTCATTATATAAATGATAAAACAAAAGGTATATGATACAATGTGATATATGATACGATATGTTACAAGATAATCTTAGCTACACCACCATTAAAGTTTGTCATATTTGCTGTAAGGACTCGTTGTTGCAGAACTTAGTTAGTAGATTATCTGCTCGTGTCCGTTTCTCAGTCCCACACAGTGTTGACTTGACACAACTGCTCTCATTACAAAATCTCTTCCTCGCTGCAAAAAAAAAAAAAAAATGTAATTAAAGAATTAACAAGAGCTCAGCCTATGAGTCTTATGAGGTTTGGTTGTTATTCTATTTAGTTGTTATTCACAATAAGCTAATAAGGTCAAGTGTACATTGAAGTAATCATCAGGGCTTTACAAGACAAAGAAATGGAGACAAAGTCGGTGCAGTGGGAATTCTGACCCTCTCCACACCTCGTTTTGATTTCCTAGTTTGCAGAGGATGGTGTGAAGTAGAAACCAGAGTATCTCAGAGTCTGAGTGGGGTGTTAATACCCCTTAGTGATGGTTGCCCCGGCAACGCATAACTTGGCTCCTGTAATTAGGCCAAATTCAGTTTTTTTTTAAGCAGTTTATGAATAAAAAAAGCATCTGAGTTGTGAAAATCAAGCATGCTTTGTCTGAGGTTTGTAAACTACTCTCTGCCCAGTGTGCTCAGTTTGCAGCATACAACTAAACTCAATTTCAGGGGCATTTAGTGATTGTTTCCCATCCATTTGATATGTTGCAAACAGGACAGGGAGCTGAGATTTGTTTGTCTGCAGGTCGCAGTGGCAGGAAAATCCCCAAACTCACCAGCTGCTTGGAGGAAGCTTTAATTGTAGATGAATTTACATTTGCATGTGGCTGGTGGCTCAGCTGAATATCCCACCACTGATCCCGTCGTCGAGGCTCCAAGCAGGATCACGGATTACCATCTTGTGCACAGAAATAGCCAAGTAGCTTCCCTGTAGCTGAGATGGACAGCTGCAGTGTTTCTCCTGACCTCTGACCTGAGTTGGGCCTATTATTAGGCGCACCATACCGCTACATACCATGCTTTATTTACTCTCCGTCCTAATGTAAACTTTGTTTTGTGTCCCGGTGCGCTAATGTCTTCTCCTCCCCGTCAACATCCTCTCGACCAAGCATGGATTGGTAAGCAAAAAGTCAAACCTGATGAAACAGGATTGGTCTTACAATAATTTGTAATCATGCATGCCTCTAATCCCACAAATTGCAATGCTAATGAGATGAATGTCCATCTTTTCTCCTTTAGCAAGGGCATATGGCTTGAAGTTTTCACAACAGCGACCGATTGGTCATTAGCATGGGCCTTGCTGCGCCATTCATCGACTTAACTTGATTGCAGGGACACGCTGGCTCTTAATTCACCGGCGGTGTTTGTCTCTATGCATCCTCAAAAATAGACAATGATTATATCTTCTTCTTGTTTGCTGTTGCAGACCTAAATTACAAACGCCCGCCACTATTTGCAAGTCAAATGGCGCGTTGGCTTCAAAGCAGCTTGATGCAATCATTTAGCTTGAACTGCTAAATGGAAAAATGAATAAATATTTCATTAGACATGAAATCCCATGTCCTCATGTCGAAGGGGAGCTGTGTTTTCATTTAGATGTGATTAATTTCTTTAATCCTATTGCTAATCAAACAATGGGGATAAATGACTTTGGAAGCAGAATTTGATGATTTTATGGCCTTTAGGAGGATGATTGAGCAGGATTTTTGGTACACCTCAGCTTGACACTCATCACATCAATGTCTAACATGCGCTGGATTTTTTTTCGTAACACTTCACTTAAAAACTTAAAGCTTTATAAGGCAACTTAAGCACACTGTAGCCTTCCTTTTCCGCGAAGTGTAGCTTCAGCAAAGCAATCTGATTGGTCAAAAATGCATAGCAACTAATTCTCACATCTGGTTGCTTGCTTTTTTAAATTCTTATACATATACTTTATACCGCGTAGTGAAAATATATAAAAAAATATAAAACGCATAATAACTGAGAATATGTTTCTCCCTTCTAGTTGGATTGGTAGGATGTTGATGCGACTGTGCATTAGCTGCGTAATCACAGTAATATATTCACTCCCGGGTATTATGCTATGATATGTACATTATATTATATTAATTAGAACATAATATATTCTGTTTTACAAACAACCAAACAGACTCCGGAGGTTGATTAATATCTTGGACAACTGTATGGATAATAATAATAACCTTGCAACGCAGGCCCACCAAATTCATAATGTATTAAAATGTATGCAGGTCATTATGCATTACAGCAGATGTAATTTTCTGACCTGATTGTAATGTAAGAAATGTGCATAAGCTTTTACAATAAGCGTTTACAGTGTGCTTATAATGCTTTGAGATGCACTGAAAACACTTCTGCATTTTATAACATTCGTAGAGTTTAACCAAGAACTTAACATAGAATTTAATGTAGAATTTAACATAGAATTAGATATTAAAATCCAACAATCAATTGGAGTGAATCTTTTTTGAAACCTGTTTGAAGTTAATATAGATGTTAGTGCGCTCATTTTGTTGGTGTGTGTGTGTGTTTGGTTGTGTGTGTGTGTGTTATGTCACATCCAGGCACGGTTAGCACATGTAGCGGCAGAAGCAGAGCTGAAGGTCCCCTTTGCAGACGAGCTCCCCTCCCGACAGGCCCAGCTGGCGACGCTGAGGAACACCGAGGAGTTCGACGTCCTGATCGTCGGAGGCGGGGCGACGGGGGCGGGATGTGCCTTAGAAGCCGTCACACGCAGTAAGATCACCGTCGTATCCGCTTTCAAGTAGTTCCACCCACCTGGGACGTTTGAGCGTCTATAAATGAGCAGGTTGAGTCATGGTTTTATGGAGGGAAGTGACTCGTAGGTTGGGTAACACTTTATGATGGTCTTATCCTATTATGATAAACTGTGTATTGGAAAAGTACTGTAAGTGTACAGTAATACTTAAATTTAATGAAAGGTACCTGAAGAAAACTAATTTATAATACTGTAACCGCACAGTGTACAAAGTGCATGATTGTGAGTGTACCTGGGCTATATTGTCTGGTTACGCCCTTGTTTGTACACATTGGAGTTTGGACACAGAGCAGCTCTGGAGGTGGAAATAATCTGCCTGGTAAAGATAAATGTCAAAGGGTGGAGTCAAAGATCCAGGTTTTTTTTTGGGGGGCAAAAGTAATCTCAGACTTAAACTCAGTTTAAAAAGCACAAGAAGTCAAAGAGGAGGTGGTTAATATTATGAATCCTTGTGCTCGTCCTACGAAAGCCAGGAACAGCCAGCGCAATATTTCTATCAAGACTGTCATCGTGTCAGATCAGGCGTTTATAGGGACATAAACTCTTGCCATGTCTTGGCCAAGAGAGAGATGCCATGCTACACGTTTGACCTCGACCAATCAGAACACACTCAAAATGCTAGACTTTACATCAGAATCCCAGTTTTTGGATTATGTCAGCCCAGATATTTAAAGCTGTTCTTCATATTTAGGCATGACACTGGATACTTTTCAGACACGAAATCAAACTCTCAATTTGTATAATGTAAGCCTGGCTTAACTAAAAAAAATACAGTAGGATTATGGTAAATTATCCATTCCAAAAGCTGTGGTTCATTGGCCCCGCCCACTGAGGTTAAAACATATAGCAGAAACTCTTATCTGCTAAGTACCATATGAGTTAATATGATTTTTATTTGCGTATGTATGCAGCATCAGTGTGTAGGCACAGTACTTTTCCATAGGGTTACACAAGGTAAGACATAATGAGGCCAATGCCTTGTAACATGACACCAACCAGCTTTACACAGACTCGAGTCCATCTTACAGGGTTTACTATCCTCCTATGTCTTTCCCTCCTGCATTCACACACAGACTGTACATCTGATAAATAATTGTGACCACTCAAAACCATTTTGCAGAGCATGTGCTGATTTATCCTCTCATCTGTCCTCAAAGACCTCAAAACTGCCCTGGTGGAGAGAAGCGATTTCTCTTCGGGCACGAGCAGCCGGAGTACCAAGCTGATCCACGGTGGAGTCCGCTACCTGCAGAAGGCCATCATGAACGTGGACTACGAACAGGTGGGTTTTGTAGCAGGAAACTTCGGGAAAACATTCTCCAGTCATCCTTCTTCTTCCTCCTTTGTTTTCTTCTTCTTCTTCCTTGTCTTCATCTTCTTTTTCCTCTACATCTTCATTTTCTTCGTTCTTGGTTGTCAACTTCTTCCTCTTCCTCTTATTCCCACTGAAACAGTACATGATGGTGAAAGAGGCTCTCTATGAACGAGCCAACCTGCTGGAGATCGCTCCTCATCTGTCTGCCCCATTACCCATCATGCTTCCTGTTTACAAGTAAGTGTCAGACTCATCATACAGTTACGAAGCTGAAAATCCAGCTCAGGATCCTGCAGGGACAGGGTTTACATAGATAATCCATTCAGAGTCTCCTTCTAACTTTGATTGTTTGTTTGTTTCCAAGATGGTGGCAGCTGCCGTACTACTGGGCAGGGATCAAGATGTACGACCTGGTGGCCGGAGCCCAGTGCCTGAAGAGCAGCTACGTCCTCAGCAAGACCAAAGCCCTGGAGCTGTTCCCGATGCTGAAGAAAGACCGGCTGGTCGGAGCCATCGTCTACTACGATGGTGAGTCACAGATCCATAATGCTTTATTTGCAGCCGCTAATTTTCTTTGTCTAAATTTAACAGCAAAATGCAAAAATGTAAATACGAAGAAAAGATATCCCCACGTATTTCCACAAACGGCCATGTGTGAACAGCGAGGAGGAGAGTAACCACATATTTGTTTTCTACAAACAAACAAGGCATTTGCTGAGTACTTTCTCTGCTGCAAGTGTTTGATTTTCTAGTTTGTTCTGCTTGTGTCCTCACTTAACCTGCGAGTTGTCGCAGAGTGAGGACTTCTGCTGTTTGTCGCTCTTATAACTCAGCTGATAGTTCACCGCAAGTCGACTTCTTCTTTGGGCTGAGATGAAGAGCTGAGTGGAACTAGTTTGTGCTCTCACCAGTCGCCTTGTAGCCCACTCTTACTTTTATCCATTGACAGTGAATGTCATTTACTCACTTTGTTCGCCATTGATTGGATTTACATTTTTGCAAAGCAGAGAGAGAGCAGATATGTATTGAACACCAGAGTATCAGAACAGCATTTGTTTAGCAGTGGGCTGCAACAACAGCAAGGACATTACCACCATTGTAAGAGAAAATGTGACTTTAAAATAAACACTGTAATTTAACCTCACTATAAACTTAAAACTAATATGAATATTGTCCAAATGCTTAAAAAGTAATGATTATATTATGATTTAAAAAACATTTTTTGAGAACCGCAACTTGAAGCAATTTAGATCCAAAAAGTGACAGATATGGTGCAAAACTAGAATTATTGCCCAGAACTCCACGGCTGCATAAAATTATAGAGGAAACACTGCAGTGCAATTAGAGAAACACCTCTGTATCTCTCGGTTTAGTTTTTCCCACTTGAGTTGATTAATGACCTTTCATTTTGTACAAATTATACATTTTGGAAATATAACATAATCATCAAACCATAGCAATTACAGCAAAAACATAATACAGTAAAAATGTGATATTTTCATATAAATAAATACATTTCTATTTTGCTGTGCTTTATTGTAGATTGAAAACAAAGCAATGATACAGTGTTTGCATTTTTTAAAAGCAAATTTGTCTGGTCGGTCTTTCCTGAAAAAAAACACAGTTTGGCCTGACAAGTGATTTCTGGGAAGTGGAGTCCAAAAACACCACAGTGATGGTCACTTAGGACCAAAGACATCACCAAAATCACCAAAAATTATTGAACAACCAAACTTTGAAATGTGAAATTTCTGAATAAATTTTGCTGTTTCATCCTGACATGAATCCAGTTTTCATGTATAAAAAAAACAGACTGCAGGCTGTGTAAATAAACAATGAGGAACAATAATGATTACACACGTGTGTAAAAGGGTTTGGACGTGCGCTCGCCCGTGGCCTTCACATCTCCACTGGTCCCTAACAAAATGTGTTGACAGGCTGGTAGGACGCCCTCCGCCCCGTGGCGTAAAAGGTTGTGCGCTCCCTGGACGGGTGCAGAGGAGAACCGGCCATATGCTCTGCGTCCAGCTGAGTGTGAGGAGATTTACGCCCCGGGCCTCCTCTTCTTTCCACCACTGAAAATAACAAGTTTGTGTCTGCGGGCGATCTGTCCGCTCGGCCTCACCGACGAGCTCAACGATCACGTCCGTTCACGCCGCGCTGCCGTATTTTACAGACGCTAACACTCACATGATGTCTTACGGTTTCATATCTGTTTTTCTAACTGCTGCCAAAATATATATATATATCTATTACAGATTTTCTTACAATATGATTAGCAACACAAAAATAATATAGTCGTACTTTTTAAAGGATAGAAGGTAAATGAAGTCAGTTTTGTCACAGTATATCTATATGTATTATATATTTTGAAATATTGATTTAATTATCTTGGTGGTAGAAGTATTTTTATTATTATTATTTTTATGAAGAATTTCCCTCCAAAATTCGTTGTTGACCAGCTGAAAAAAATGCGACCAAATTGCTGCTGTCAAGAAATTAAAATTCGCTTTTTCATGTTTTTGCAGAGATTATCTTGAAGCCTTTAATTGCAAAACATTGACATTTTGCAGGATGCAGTTATTTATGTTTTATAATCACTGCACCATGAACACCGACCAGCATTTTTTATTTTTTTCATACTGTATGGAATCAAACATAAAGCTGAATATCTGGG
>OMLF01057432.1:0-13971 GCA_900302615.1 Holocentrus rufus | reverse complement strand
AGTCCAACTTGACTGATGTGATCATCCAGTGAAGAACATAAGTTCCAACGTCATATTAGGCTGGTGCCACACTGATCCTCTGTATCTGTCTGTCAACGTTTGTTTTTAATGGTTTTCCTTTGAGGATTGTCCATTTGATGATGATGCATCTTTCTCGGTTTTGCTGTTAGTTCTGACAAACAGAAAAGTACAGAGGGGCTGACCTTTTTAGAACAGAGACATTGCCATCCATTTAACCGATAGCCAAAACATATTTTCTCATTGTCAGCACCGTTGGTGTGTTTTGATTCTGCTACTATGTCAAAGGAATTCCATACAGAGATGGACAAGTGTGGCCCGCAGCAACAAAACAAGGATTGAGCTACACGTGAGAAGAATTCAATGCAAGCATTTGCAACAAAGAGTAGTTTTGGGCATAGCTGCAACAGATACAAAGAGTAAAGGAATATTCCAACGTTCTGGGCAAACACTTACCAATATACCAAGACTAAGAAAATATGTTTGATACCATTTTTACCTCTGCACGTCCACTGGCTCAGTTCCTATCCTATCCTAGCATTTTGTGTTAGCTTAGCATAAAGACTTGAAGTCTACAGGAGTCATTTGCCTAACTCCATCAAAGTGAAAAAATAAACGTTACAGCGACTCCAAAGCTTTCTTATTTACACAATGTATCATGTGTAATTAAACTACAGTTAGACTGTGGATGGTTGAATGCCACCATCTAACTTCTCATAAAAAAAATAATCAAATACATGATACAGTGTATAAATAAAACAGCTTCAGAGTTATTGTACGGTTTATTTTTTTCCATTTTTGACGGTGCTAGGCTAATGACTCTTGTAGACTTCAAGTCTTTATGCTAAGCTTACACAAAATGCTACCCAAAGAAACCGAACCAGTGGACATACAGAGGGGAAAATGGTATTGGACATCTTGTGTCAGTCTGGGTAAGTCAGAAAAAGGGTATTTTGCACAAAATGTTGGAATTTTCCTTTAACTTTTTGCAAATGGTAGTAAGCCCTGCAGTGTCCACTTCTTTTGGTACCCAAGTAAAGAGACTGGAAAGAACTTGACTGCTTTGATATGGCAGTCTCTAAATACAGTGAAATTCATGGAATAAAGTTATTCTCGAAAGTGGAAAAACACAGTGAGCATTGTTTCAACAAAGACAAAATTTAAAAAAACATAGGCTTGAAATGATGCTGCTTCAACCGTTGGACCACAATGGAGGTACAGTCCACCTTCAACCAATATCACCGTGTTACCACTGTAAGACAAATACTTCAACTGTATACTATCACAGGTCTATCCTCATCTTTTTTCTGCAATCTACCTTAAAGTGCTGGTTGTTGTGAGGGTTAATGCGGAAACAGGAAACAAAGCAGTCCATCATAAGTTCTACGTCTGCATTTTGGCTGCCTGTCCCCCGCCAGAATGGTTTGGCTGGGTTGAACAGCAAAGCCTGGTGAGACACAAAAGAACACAGAAAACTTCAGTTCAATTAACAACTCCATAACAATCAGACCATGCCTGTGTTTTGTTTTTGTTATTTTTTTACAAAGCAAATTATCTACTGTTTTTCTTCAAAGTTTTGACCACTATCGAGTAACATAGGCTCTACTTGATATATCTATTTTTATTCTGAATGCTCCTGAAGCACAGTAATGGGCCTTCACCATCCCATGGCTTGAACCATCTGTACACACCGCTGCATACTGCTTTGAGTCTGGTGCTGTGCTGGGATGGAGGTATTTGAACTGTTTCTGAACAATTTAACTGTCATGGGCAGACTTAAAAAACCTCCCAGTTCTCCTGCTTGGAATCTATCTTAAGATGTAAGAAAAAAATTGTCAGAAAGAAAAAGAGAGCGGCATCACAAGCGGGTGAGATGAGTGACTGTACTGACAGCTCCACATGGCCACTCCCATCTCTGCAATTTTGGAGAAGAATTACAGAGATTCTAATCCCATCCGAGCGGGTACATGAAATTACAGACATCTTAAAACTCAAAGGTTGTTTGGGACACTAATCCTGTCCCAATAGTCTCTAAAGCTCCATTCGGCAAGCAATACAACAAACAAGTCAAATGCATGCATGCCTTCAAAAATCCACAACAAATTACCTTTAAAAATTTATTCAACTATTAAGCCAGCAGCCAGCACTTATGAAACACACTGACGGCTGCTGACCATATCTAAAACTAAATCTTTCTGTCCTATGTACACTGTCAACTATTGAAAAAAGCAGAAATGACCAAAAAAATACAACATGACTGACATCTTTTCACTCATGAGTGAGCGGTCTGACCTTCAGATCCATGACAATGGACTGGACCAGGAGGAAAATGCCTGAGTGATCCTCCCAGTTGATGTAAGTGGAGGCTTTACACAGTTTAACACAGGCAATAGCGGCGCTCTCCATCAGCTGCTTGCTGCCACCCTGACCGGACAAGGATTTCCGCAAACTGTCCAGAAACAGCTTCTGGAGGGAGGAAAGTGGCAGTGAGCAATGGAATATTTAGCATCATGATATGGTATAAATGTTGTGTTTTCCTGGTTTTAAAGGCTACATTACAGTACAAGAAGAAGTAGTCATTTTCTAGAATTCTAACAGAATTAGAATGTTTTAGTCGTTCTATTATTTGCCTCTACCTGCTTAGTTATCATATCCTCACTACAAAAGATTGTTTATCAAAATGTAAGTGTTAATATCTTATGAAAGCACCAAAGGTCACTTTTACATTATCGTCATAATATCAATATCGAAGTATTTAGTCAAAGATATTGGGATATTTGATTTTGTTCATATTACACATCCCTAAAAAAGAGCATGCTGAACAGATGTAAAAACTCTACCTAACCTATCCAGCATCACCAACACCACCAACCCAATCCTGTTTCCAGGCAGCACCCCAATTTATTGCACTGTTTCATATCCCATTCTCAATTACATTGCTAGACAATCCTCCCCATCTTATCCATTCACCATTCACTCTCCCACTGCTGACTGCATTAATACAGATAAATCCACAAATACTAAGTACAAAACAGAATGATTGTTTGTACATATATAGTCTTGTGCAATGAAATTAAATTTCAGTCAAGTTGCGTGTTTTTCCTCCCACCTTGTTGGCCTTGCTGTCGTCCACAGTGTCTCTGGAGATAGTCTGTGTGATTTCAGGACAGAGGATGAGGAGGATGATCTGCAGAGGCCAGACTGCCGCCTTCCTCTTCGCACTCTCCGCAAAGCTGTCAACCAGGTCAAACAACTTCTCAGCAGCCTCTGAGGGCCCCCCAACACACACACACACACACACACACACACACACACACACACACAGTTAATTATATTCACACAACTTCACTTCAAAAGTTTTAAGGTGTATCATTATAACATAAATTACCAAATTCATTTTAAGCCATGCCATATTACCAATAGAGTCGCAATATTTATTATGATAGTGTATTGTTTTGGATTGATAGATTATTTATAATCCACAGGCTCTGTGCAGTATCTCATTATAAATAGTTGCACAGCCTCGTGACACATAGATGGCAGTGTTGTCATTCTAAGATGAAAAGTATTAAAATGGTTGATAAAAAAAAATCAGTGACTTTGTGCCTCCAGGCAGGAGGTTGGGAGCACAGAGCTCGACAAATCAAATGCAGTTTGCACAAAGCACTATATCATGATAAAATATCCAGCAAACACAACTTCAGGATGCACTTGATAAGAGAGAGCCCAAAATTACATCTTAGGAGGAAGATGCAATAACAGGTACACACATCTGTCCAACTGTATTGTCAGTTAACTGAGTACTGGGGCTTCTTTACTTCACTATTCAGTCAGATAATGTTCCAAAGAAAATTTGAACATCAAGAAAGAGTGCCTTTTGTTCTTTATAATTTATGTAATTTCTCTCGACCTTAAGGGAATACTCCAACATTTTGGGCAAGATATCCTTTTTCTGAGCGCAATCGAGAATGATGGGTTCAGGAAAATGATAACAGTATGTTAATGAACTGTTTTCTAAAGTTAAACTAATAACCGCACTGGTTTCTTGAGCCTTAAGTCATTATCAGGATACAATTCAAATTGGCAGCATTATCGAATTATATATTGTGATATATATCACTAGCGATCAATTCTGAAAAAAAAAATATTGTGATATTTTTTGCCATATCGCCCATCCCTAATTTCAAATTGTGTGAAAAAAACTGTGTAAATAAGACAGCTTCATAGTTGCTGTAAGGTTTATTTTTTCACTTTGACAGAGCTAGGTCCTTCTCCGTGGTCCTTCCCAAGATTTCTTCCCTTTTTCCCTTACAGTGGGTTTTTTGGGGAGTTTTTTCTTGCCCGATATGAGGGTTAAGTTAGGGGGTGTCATCCTATTCTGTTTCTTGTAAACTGTGGGCCTGTACTTTTATTCCAAGTTTATGAGTTTATCTTAAAGTCGCACAAGCATTATGGTATGACATAGAGGCTACTAAACATATTGACCATGTATTCTACTTGAAACTGGTGACTGGTAATTATACCAAGGTATCACAATCAATCTGTTCATTACAAGACTGTTTGTTAAAAATGTTGCTTCTCACTTGTGCCCAAGTTGATACATCATGCCAGCTTGACCACGATAAAGAATGAGGCTACCCAGGAATAACTTTTCAAGACCAAAGTAAACAACCCAAGATAAAGAGTGACGCAGGATTTCCCCGACAATCACCATCGAGTAATTACTGCAGACAAGTCTGACCAAGAGCCGAGTTGGAGCTATATGTAATTTAAAGCTATTTCTTGAATTAATGTATCTTAATTAGCATAGTATAATGGTTATAGAAAATTAAAGCCATTACCATGAAAACTGCTTTATTCTTTGTGTTGCATTCAGGATATGTTTTACTGTATATGTAATGTGTAGTGACAAAAAAGGAATAAAAATAAATAAATAAACAATTCACTTTTTAGGCCGTATTCTGTTTTGAGACTGAAATTTTTTGGTTGCCAATAGAGGACCAAGATAGCACTTTAGTGTAAAGCACTTTGAGCTGCATTTTATGTATGAAAGGTGCTATATAAATATACTTTATTACTATTAAGATGAGAGTACAAACCTCACATTCCAGTTTTTCCTCACAAATTTCTCAGAGCACCACTCAGACTAAAACTTTGTGCTGAATTAGCTATCAAACTGTGAAGAAGTTTTTCAAATATTTTTTCCCCCCACCTGCCATGTCTGTCTGTGGTCGCTGATAGAGCATGGTGAACTCATCTGGGTAATTTTCCACCCAGTTCCAAAACGCCTGAGGAGAGATCACAGTGTTAAATAAAGCAATGGCCTGTGCACAGATGAGATAAATAAGAATGAGCAAATTATTACAACATAATAGTCAAACATTTCTCAGCTGTTTCAGTGTTTGTGCCAAATGAATAATATTTGTTAACAACTGGTCAGCTATTCTTGACTTTTCCATGAGGTTAGCTGGCTTACAGCAGCTATCCCCTCCATAATTTACGCGCCACATTTCCTCAAATAGTGTCTGGGACCTTTATTTACCTCAACTGCAGAGAGTACCAGGTCTTTACTGGAGGCAAGCTTTTATTTGAGAGAAGCCTTTGCCTGAGGGAATTAGTACGAAGCCTCCTTGTTTTCTGATCTGCCTCATTTTTTTTTTCTTCTTTGGTCCAACCAACAGTTTTATCCCTGGCCTGTATTTGGGGATGGCCTTTATTTGCTCATGTCGACCACGCCCCCAGACATTATTTGAGACCTGGCTTTTAATTGAGTACCGGATTTTATCTGAGGAAATATGGTTTAAAACGGAGGAGCAACTAATGCCAAGCATCACAATGCTGAACAGAAACGAAAGAAAGAAAGGAGACCATTAGCAGAAATACCTTTTCTAAGCTGTTAATGACAGCTAGTTGGGCGGGCTTCTTGAGAGCTTTGAACTTCAGTACAGTTTCTGAAAAGAAATAAACAGCATTACCATTTACACATGCAACACTAATATTAGTTGAATCTAAATCTCCGTCTTCGGCATTGTACTCTTGCTGGTATTCACAACCACAAGATTTGACTGATCAGGTTTTATTTTAGTTTGAAGTCGTCATTGCTATAGAGGAGGGGAGATCACAATTGGGATAATAAACATTTTCAGAAAACTTGATATCTCAATGGGGCAACAACAGATAATGAAATAGTTATGCTAAGATATTAATTTCCTTCATTTTTTTATACAGACCAGATCCACAAAACCTGGGAGAAAATATTCTCACTACTTTTTATAAAAAAGAAACTAAAGAAAGAACCTGAGACATCAACAATATTGGGTTCCCTAATCTTTCACATAGAGTCAATGCAACTGAGTTCCCTGATTTAAGAAAAGTTAAGAGATAAGGCAATCAATCAATTTTTCAGGTTAGAGCAGGAAAGCAACATAATGAGTAGTGTGTACTGTTACGAATGAATGCTCTAATTAACAAGTAAAGTCATACATCTGAAAGGAGCAACAAGTTATGAGTAATACAAGTTATGAGTATTACTCAAAACTGTCAGGGAGTCCCAGGACGCCCTTTAAAAAGTGCTGAGCCTGACAATCTAGAATTGCTAACCTTGTAGCAGCCTCTTGAGTTTGGAGCAATCCACATTGATGTACTGCATCAGCTCTATGTCATGGACGTCTACCGTGTCCTCTGAGCACACTGTCAGTTCTTGTAGCCTGGGAGAAAACAGAACATATATATATTAGGGGTGTAACAATCCATTCATTGAATCGATGCATCAATTTGAATTTCAACAATACAACTACATCAGTACATAAAGGGCAACGCAACCTTCTAGTATGACTTTTATTGATCTAAAATTGGCTTGGAAAGCAAATAATCAAATAATAAAGAAACTACCTTGTATTTAGCACAACAAACAGTTATATGAATGTATTTCTGCACTTTGAATTATAAGGAGATGTAAACTTTACGGCCAGTCCATTCTCTCATTCTGCAGCGTTCAAAAACTTTTAAGGTGGAATGTTTTCTTGCGCGTTGCTCAACATATGAGGTGATGCCATGAATCAATCAACATACCTTAAATGTCAATATGCCAACCATTTCATTTTTTTTTATTAAGCTGTTAAAAAACTTAGATGAATTTAAACCAGATTATGTGAACTATGAATATTCTATTTCCTCACTTGGAGAAAAAAGTGTCGGAGGTCCAGTGTGTTCCAGCAGCACAACACCCCTGGCAACTGTACAGTGTGGTATTAAAAATGATAAGATCAAACTACTGTTCCTTCAAACTGAAGAGAAGTTCAAGTTGTATTTTATTTTTTGTTAAATAATATTATTGCACCACCTTTTGTATTAAAAATGAGAACTGAAGCAGCAGGTTAAACCACAGTACATTCAACCTGAAGTTACACTTTTTTTGGTTAAATAACATTGTTACTGTACTACGACCTTGGGTGGGGCCCTCCTGGCCGTTCCAAAGTCGAGGCTTAAATCTAAAGGTGACAGTGCTTTTCCCATCAGGGCCCCTCGGCTTTGGAACAACTTGTCTGAGGAGATAAGGCTCGCAGAATCAGTGACTTCTTTTAAATCACTTCTTGAAACTCATTTCTATAGACTTCCTTTTATGTGATGTTGCCTTTTTATTGCTTTCTATTGCTTTTTATTCTTTTTATTTGTATTTATTTATTTATTTTAATGTGTTTTTACTCTCCTTACATTTGTACTTTTTAATGTCCTAAATTTATTTACTTTCATTTTCTTATTTCTTTTACCTTTGTATCTTCTGTCCTTGTCTTCTTGTTTTAACTCTAACTTCACTTTTTCTTAATTTTATCTTGCTTTTGTTCGGCCTTACTGTTGTAATAATGTTTTTGATTATCCTGATTATCCTTACCCTTATTATTATTATTTCCTCATTTTGTATTGAAAAGAAAATGATGAACAATTGATGTTTAAATAGACAAGGTGCAAGGCTGTGCATACTGTTTATGTTAGCCCTGACCAGGACCATCATACTACATATCATTATACCTAGTAATATGGTCCTGGTAATGGCTATATTTATGTGTGGTCATTCTGGTTAAATAGAAGGTCTGCATATTTGCCATTTAATCATTGTCTTTACTATTTATTTTATATCCATAATTTATTCATGCCTGATTCCCATACAAGAAAACTTCAAGGAATCCTGACCTGCACTATCCAGTATATCCAAGTATTTATTTCACAGATTGAAATTTTAGCTAAAAAAAAAAAAAAAAAAATCACATTGCCAACTACGTTAAAACATGTTAAAACATATTGTTACACCCCTAATATACTGTGTATTCAAATGGTTTGAACAGTCAAAGAAATCAAAGGACAATAGGGGATTTATCTGTTCAGCAAAGGCTTTTGATGTGAGCATACTACAGTCTCTTTTCCAGCAACACCCTGCTTCAAAATCAGAGTTCAATTAATTCATACTGGGAACTGCCCAGTGCAACCCATTTTTATTACTGAGCAATTCCACTGGAGCTGTTTGGGGTTCACTGCCTTACTGATTTTTTTTAAATTAAGGCGGACAAAATTCCATAATATTCCATGAGCTTTCTTATTCTAAGAATTCGTTAAATCCCCTGACTTTCCCTATCTAGAAGACTTGTCAAAATTCCTTGAATTTCAGAAATTTCACGACTTTCCTGAAATTACGTGACTGGTGGGAACCCTGCTTTAAATCCAACCATTTTTAAAATTCTACGCATTAAATTTTTAACCCTAAATTTTATTCTTGCCAAGGTGTAAACATCTCTAAGTCTCATGATTTAAAACATTTAAATCAAGGGATAGTATAACTATTCAATTCAACCCAGGAAATCCTAACTTGGGAATTCAAATGTGAAACGTTTGACCTGCCCACTTCTCAAAGGCCAGTTTCTGAACAGCAGGAAAAGGCTACATGAAATTCCAATAGACCATACCCTTAATTTCTCAGGTGACACATTAACCTACAGCACACTAGTTCACTCAGCTACCTGGTGGAGATGCGACTGAAGACTGCACTGAAGTTGTTGCAGCTGAGGGAGAAGAGGACACCCGATGCTGAGGCACGAAGCTCGGCAGCATGCTGGTGGCCTTCACGATACGTATGGATGAAATGACAGATCTCTGGCAGGAGCTGTTTCACCAGCATGGTCTCATCCAGACGCAAACAGTCCTTTGATTGCTGGGGAGGGAAAATGGTCAGACGAAGATGGTCAGCACAAGGGCTTCATCTTTTGATCTTCTGATTTTTGTCCCTGTGTTGAAACTGGGTCATTTGTTCATCCACCACACAAGCTGTTTTTGACTCTGCTAATTAGTTAGCTGGTTAGTTAGTAAGCTTATTGTCCCTGAGGGGATACATGTCCACATTTGGCACATATATGCACACAGACGATTACACAGAAACAACACAGTGGAAACTACAGAGAAATTAGATTTTGTTCAAACTTGCGGCAATGATATCTTATCACTTTTATTCTGACATTTTCAAAATTACAATAATTGGCCCAAGGGTGGGGGCAACAGGTCAAAACATGGTATCATATGTTACTGACTGACCAGAGGAGGGCTGCATCACTCAGAGGCATTTTTACTGTTGCCTTGTTCCTTCACAACTATGGGCACACCTAAGATAACAATGGACAGGGTGATAATACGAAAGCCAAATGTAAGAAACAGAATCTGTGTCCAAGAGGGCATAGTAGCTGAGATCCCTACCTCTGAAGTCATGTGTATCCCTGTGAGCCTTGGGTCAAGGTCAACAAGACCCTGCACTCTACTGTGCCTTTACTTTTTTCCTTTTCTTTAATAGAAAAAGTAACTATGGAGTGCCCGCAAAAAATGACCTTAAAAATAACTTATGGACTACACTTAGTAGCAGCTCACTCCTTATAAAACTGAACAGTTCAATACCTTGCTGAATGGCACAGCAATTTCATGTTACCACGTGGGATTTGGCAACTACTTCTACTAGTGTCCTGTGGATAGGAAAAGCCTGAGTGCCAAAACAAAAAAGTGTATCTTAAACAAGTATCCAAAACCATAAGTGCGGGAGAGCAGCTGGCTTCCAGCTGACAGTACGCGCTAATGAAAAAAACCTATACAGGAAACTAGCGATGGCTCTCATCAGATGCCGGGCCCCTACCAACTCAAGTCGAGAAGCACCTGCAAATGTAATCTGTGGCTGCCAAGTCACTGATGTACCTCTCAGAGACGAGGGAGAACAGGATGGATAGGGTCCTAAGTACATTAACAGAGGTTTGTGTCTGGATGAATGCAGGCAGACAGAACAGAAACGTTCAATAATTTCTGGGTTTGGTTTCAGAGGCTTTAAAGTAATGCAGATGGATGAAAGATAGATGGGTTCCGGAGGCCCTCAACCTCTAGAGCGGTGGTCGGCAACTGGCGGCCTGTGGGCTAAAATTGGCCCGCCGCCAAAAATACCTGGCCCGCCAGATGACATTGATAAAAAAAAAAAAAACTGATTATATCATATCATATATATATTTGCTATCACAAAAACGACAATTCCATGGATATTCTATTTACACTCTCGGATTGTATTCCTTGCAAACTGCAACAACCTCGTTGCAGATGAGACAGACTGGCTTGGCATTTATAAAATCAGGTAGGATGAACGCATACTTTTCTTTCCACTCTTCTTTGTACGTCCTACCCTCGCTGTCACCTTTCCTTTTCATTGCTTTGGACAGTGACATTTTGTCCTGCTAGCTAGCGATCTTTTGCTAATGTCTCACACAACGTTATCTTAGCATAAAAACAATAACAGCATCAGGATGTCACGCCACAATAGGCTGCGTTACTAACGGATAGCCAAATCATTATAGTAAATGTCCTTAAAATTATTAATAAGTTAGTTCGGCTCAGAGAAGTATTTATTATTTAAAATGGTAATAATTTAACCGTTATGTCTTAAAAGACGGTGTGTGTGAGTGGGTGATTAAAGACAGCAGCTTTATTATCACCAGTTTACTGTCTGTTTCATAACACAGACACAGTGTGGAACCAAAGCAGTAACACAGTAACAGTCTGTAGCAAATTCAATTGATTTCAAATAAATAACTTTATTAAATTAGGTTTTTGTAAGAGATATAATAGTATAGATGAGAAAAGGTTTTGTTTAGTAGAAAAAAACAGGTTTTGCCTGATGAAGATGTAATTTTGGCCCAAAATTTGGCCCGAGGCCAAATGTAGTTGCCGACCCCTGCTCTAGAGGCTTGTAATAGATGTGCCATCTCAAGTTGAGAGAGCAGAATCATAGGTCTTGAAAGAGATAAGATTAGCGAGATTAAAAAAATGTATGCAGAAAAGGTTTTAGAGAATGACAGAGCAATGCATGACATATCCTCTAGCCAGAAATGATGATTTCAGATGGTTACGTTTCTTAAATATGTAACAGGTCAACTGTGATCATAGTTATCATTTTAGATTCAAGACATCTGGACACGAGAGCAGAGAGTATGAAGATGGGAAAACACTCACCCCAGCCAGGCACTTCTCCAGTGTGTCCAGGATGATGAGCTGGGAGAGGTAGAGGTTCTTCTCAGCAGCCTCCCCAAATATCCGCTTTAAAGACAACCAGAAGCATGTGAAAGGAGACAGACCAAAACATCATTCAGAGATTTTACACAACAGGGGGTATAATTCTGAAATCTCAGGTTGGATGCCATAGCAGCTCAACTTTTCTCAGTCATAAGCCATCAATAGCCAATAAGATTTCTCATTTCATGATCCACCATAATAGTCCCAAGGCAAGTGAAAAATTGGGAAGATGATTACATTCATTCAAAGACGCCGAGTTTTGATGCTAAGCTCTGCAGCAGAGGTCGATTGATTGTGGATTTTGAAGCCTGGTGTAATAACTGTATTTTGGTGTTTTACAAGCGAATTAATTGGCTGGTTTTCTTGTTATTTTGTTTGTATTTACACAAACAAAAAAAATCTGCTCTCAATAAAATACAGAATTTAAGAAACTTTTCACATATTAAACTCACAAAAAACAGTAATAAAAAAACTATAATCAATATAATAAGTAACACAAGTAAAATACATTAAAGCTTTTAAACTCAAGCTACTTCTAAAGAGAAAGACACAATCAAACAGATTCACACAATATTCACTACAATTGGGATTCACTACAATATCTTTCCCCACAAAAGAATATTTGTGAAGCATAAGGTTTTAAGGCTCCAGACTGACTTTTTCCACTAGTGGCACAGGTTTTACCTACTGAGAATTTTAACAGCGCCAGTACAGCACCAGCACAGTAGAAGCATCACTTAAAAGGTTAATGAGAATAATATGTTCATATTTTTCCTTTTTATTATTTTTATCCTCACTGCATCAATGATCAATGATCTACTTTGATGTACACAGAAATAAAGCACTCTGCAAAGAAAAAGTGGTCTGGTTATAGACTAAGAAAAGTAAAACTTAATTTTTTTTGTAATAAACAAATCATCGGAATTTCTATTTGTATCACGGCAAACCGCCCTGGTTTACCCTGATAAGCATTGACATACTCTGCTGTGATTGGCCTTACAGCTTCAGAGTTGCTGTACGGTTTATTTTTTTTCCACTTTTGACGGTGCTAGGCTAATGACTCTTGTAGACTTCAAGTCTTTACGCTAAGCTAACACAAAATGCTACCCATAGGAACCGAACAAGTGCAGAGGTGAAAATGGTATCGAACATCTTGTCTCAGTCTGGGTAAGTCAGAAAGAAGTATTTTGCCCAAAACGCTGGAGCATTACTTTCATGTCACTTTATACCAGACGGGGGAGGCTGCAAATAACACTGGGATAGGAGGACATAAGCAAACGTAAATCAGTAACCAAGCAGCAGCAAACCAACTTTGTCAAACAGTTTTTTCTTTCTCAAACTGGAATTGTCTAGGTCCAATTTGTATTAGATTTTTCTCCCAGTGTTTGCTATCAATTCAGACTTCATAGTTTGTGCTTGCATGGATCTTCTAACAACCTCAACCTAGTTTATCTTGGAAATAAGTAGGGGTGTAAACCTCAAGCTTCACCATATTACAACTAGGGCCTGACCGATTCATCGGCCGGCCGATTTAATCGGCCAATTATAGCTCTTTTCAAAATAATCATCATCGGCCGGAGTTTTTATTATTTAAGTTGTGCTAACCTAGCTTAAGTTACTCCCTGTCTGTTTATGTTAATAACATCGCTGTAGTTGTGCTAACGTAGCATAGCGTTAGCTAACAGCTTAAAAGCCAGTCAGTAACTGCAGAAATAACATTAAGTGTACAAAATATTTAAGAGTATAGAGAACGACCATTCATCAGTCCATCAGCTGCGTGTTGAGGCGCATTTAAGGAGGAGCGATGTGAACGCAGAGGGGAGGGGGTTTATTCAGTGCAGGCCCGAAAAGTTAAAATGATTAACATTAATGTTACTGTCTGTCTTCAGCAACCGTCATGATGTTATTTCACTCTTAGTTTTACTTTGTCAGAAAATACTATAACGTGACACAGGCTGTAACAGCTACTCACTGTGTGTGTTGTTATGGAGTAAGATTAGTGTCGGACTATTTGTGACTATTTTTAAGGTTATATAATTTCCCAGAGGTTTAATGCTTTTTTGCATGTTTTTGTACTTGAAAATTCCTCTCTGTTGTAAAGTTAAACAAATACTAAAGCACTAAGTATTGTGAAACAGTAAAATGTTCTGCATGAATTCATATCTTTGTTGTTGTAAGCATTAAGGGACTAAAAAAATAAGTTATTTTATTCATTATATATTTTTTAAAGTAATCGGCCGATTTATCGGTTATCGGAATTTTTTTCTGCCAAATATCGGAATCGGCATCAGCCTAAAAAAATCCATATCGGTCGGGCCCTACTCTTCAACTGTCATGAGCATCACATAAATCTATCATTTCATTGTTATT
>OMLF01057425.1:65079-76435 GCA_900302615.1 Holocentrus rufus | reverse complement strand
GAGACCATTTTTTACTGCGCTGTATCACCAGGTCAAATTCCTGTGTACACTGTACATTTGGCGAATAAAGCGATTCTGATTCTGATTCTGATTCAGATTCAGGAGGCGGTGTTGATCAGTGGTGTCAGACAAATAATCCAACTTTTTAAACTGGCAGCATTATGTCACACTGAAGAATAAATATAATCCCACAGCAGTAACACTTCTTTGTCTTCCAGCTGTGTGAGGACCTTTTCACCAAGATCAATGACAGCAATAACGACAACAGCATGTCTTACTCTGTGGAGGTGAGTGAAGGGAAATTGAAATTTTGAAATTTTTCACATGTGAGAATTCAGCAGACTGATTCATACAGACTGACTCAAAGTAGGTCTTAACAGTAGTAGATAAAGCAGCAGTTAATATTCATCTTATGTAATTGTACAGATGTCCGCAGAGGACATGCAGTGTTTCTTTTTTTCTGTCCCATTATCTCAAGACAACAAAGTGTTTTCTGAAGAGACCTTTTATTTTCATAATAATATAACATTTCACTGTCAAGATGACAAATTGTTAGCTGCAGAAAACAATAATTGTTCTCTAGAGTTAACAAAAAATTTACTGAGCATAAGTTTTTTTTTCATTTCATTCATCTCTCCCTTCCAATTCTCTGGCTGTTTAATTTCTTGAGATAACTTACAAGTAAAACATCTCACATATTTCTAAAAAAAAACAACTTGAAATGGCGTATTATACTGAGGAAACATATTTTGTTATTTCGTGATAACTTATCTCAAAAAATCATATTGTTATATCTAAAAAACAACTTCTTATCTCAACGTAACAGGACTAAATAAATAAATAAATGAAGTAATACTGCAGGTCCTCTTGGGACTTTCGTATATTAAATTTTTTGCTATCCCAAGAAAAAGATAGCAGTTATGAAGGCCCATTAATCACTCCTCCTTTAGAGATCCCTAATGATCGTCTCTTTTGCTGTCAGGTGAGTTACATGGAGATCTACTGCGAGCGCGTGCGTGACCTGCTGAACCCCAAGAACAAAGGAAACCTGCGCGTCAGGGAGCACCCTCTGATGGGACCCTACGTCGAGGATCTGTCCAAACTAGCTGTCACCTCCTACAACGACATCCAGGACCTGATGGACTCTGGAAACAAGGCCAGGTAACAGACCGAGACCGTCTGTCCGTGACGGACTCCTGCGTGTCTGCATGTCGGGATTTGTTGAGCAATCTGATGTACTGTGGTGGTGACAGGATTAACCAGTTTATTGCTACATGAACGGTGAGGAGTGGGTGGATGAATAGATGAGTGATTTGGACAGGACAGAGTTAAATTAACGAATGGATGGATTAATGATTGGATCAATAGAGTTATGTAATGATAGATGGACTGGAGGACAAAATCAAATATCATCTCTGACCAAATAAATATCTTCTAAAGGTCCTTTTGATAAACAATCATCAGCAATCTGGATATGATGACTAAGCAGGAAGAGGCAAATAATAGAACAGCTAGAATTGTCTAATAAGTTAAAAAAAAATGCATCAATGTTGATTTATCGTTCAGCCCCAATGGACAGAAATGTACAGCTCAGTGTTCCTCTTCTTTCCTCAGGACGGTGGCAGCCACAAACATGAATGAGACCAGCAGCCGCTCCCACGCCGTCTTCAACATCATCTTCACCCAGAAGAAACACGACATGGAGACTGACAACACGTCTGAGAAGGTTTTGAAACCAACCAAGCTCTCACTCTTCTATCACAATGCAAAAATGAATTTCTGTCACATATAAGCATAAAAAATTTATCTAAATAAGAGTTGATAGGTGTCTCGTTTTGGAAGGTTAACTGAACCTCGGTGCATCACAGCAGCCACTGGACACAGACTACACAGCAGAAATGGTTTTATGACCCTTTATATGTGGGCGGAGGCCATCTGTGGTGTTGTTATTTGGGTGAATGTTCTATTGTATTGATTGATGACCACACTTAACTCACACTGCCAATTCTTCTAGTGCAGTCCTGAGGCTAATTTCGTTGGCTCTGGTGGGTGTTTTTTTTCTTCTTTTCTCTGTTGCACAGACCAATTTATTACTGCAACATTATGTATCATCACAGGTCAGCAAAATCAGTCTTGTGGACTTGGCTGGCAGTGAGAGAGCCGACTCAACAGGAGCTAAAGGAACCAGGCTGAAGGTGAGAAAAGTAGTATTTTTACACAAAGAGGAGAGACAGAAAGTACATTTACAATAGTGCAATAGAATTTTTATTTTTCTATTCTATTCTATTCAGTTCTATTCCATTATACAAATTACACATCAATAGTTGGATAAATAGTTCATATGATTAACATTGATCTCCTTGTATTTGCAGGAAGGAGCAAATATCAACAAATCTCTGACCACACTGGGGAAAGTCATTTCTGCTTTAGCTGAAGTGGTGAGAGTCTTTTACAGTCTTCTTCAAAAATATAATGCTTCAATTTCTTATTTCATGATGTCCAAGTAACAAAATTTGTCATTTCTCCCTCACCTTTCAGGACTCTGCACCAAATAAGGTCAGTAGTATTGATTATCACTAAATGCAAATAGTTGCCAGTGGTATTTTTACAATACTATTTTCAGTATTTACTCAAATGTTTTCTATCAATGTGATTTGCAAATAAATTGTGAATTATTTTGTGTTCAGAACAAGAAGAAGAAGAAAGTGGAGAGTTTCATTCCATACAGAGATTCAGTTCTGACTTGGCTACTGAGGGAAAATCTGGGTACGCATCCACAAAAACAAGCCTTACTTTTCTGTAGTGATGTCAGCTGCATCATCACTGGATCTTAAACAGGATTTTCAGAGTCTCTCCCTTCTGTTTCCATGCCTGTGGTTATTACCATCTCAGGGAAGTAATAGATCTCATTTCCTGTGTGTTAGGAGGGAACTCTCGCACGGCCATGGTGGCTGCCCTCAGCCCTGCGGACATTAACTATGATGAAACCCTTAGCACCCTCAGGTGAGGAAAGAAATCTCAATGATGACCTCTCTTTTAAAATCATACTTTTTGTGGGCACAAAAAAGTATGAGGAACATAATTTTAAAACGTATATAAAAAGTACAGAACTGAATAGTTGACTCAAATTATGCTTTAGAACTTCACCATCAAATTTAATCATAAAGAAAAAGATGTTCTCAAATCAAATCATCAACTACTGAAGTGAGAATGCAATTGAATTTCTCAAACATTCACACTCCAATCTTCTTCCTGGCGTCTTGACCTGAGTGAGTTTTGGTCTCACACAGGTACGCTGACCGTGCCAAACAGATCCGCTGTAACGCCGTGATCAACGAGGATCCCAACAACCGCCTTGTGCGTGAGCTGAAGGAGGAAGTGTCTCGCCTCAAAGACCTGCTGTACGCGCAGGGCCTGGGAGACATCATCGAGAGTGAGTATCCCACAGCGAAGCGTGCCTTTAGATATTCCTGCAGCCTGCTCTTCCTAGCAGATGCAAAACAGAGGATGAGAGTTTTACGTGGGTGTGTATCTCACACACATTCTTGTCTCTCCTCTGTCTTATCAGCGTATCGGTGCACCGGCCCTGCCATCACTGGTTTGAAATGTGTGTATAATTCTGGCAAGCCTGCGCTTTGCAACTAATAAAAAATTAATCCCCAGCCAGCCTCAACCACACCAGAGACCTAACTAACCTCCTCCAGCCAGATGACAAGTCTGAAAATCCAGAAATTGAAAATAAATAAATAAATTCTTACAGTAACTATATAACAACCCAAACTCTTCTCCATCAGGCTAAATTTTGTCGGTGTCTTTTATTTTTTTTCTCAGAAATTCTCCAAAATGGCCTCCTTTTATCTTTCTCGTAGTTCTAGTTTCCATGGTAATACCTGTTTTTTATCTGTTCAGTCCAGCTTCTAAATATTGTCACCCTCATATAACAGTTTCATTGAACACTCGTTTCTTTTTTGGCTGGGAAATGGGCTTTTTATCATCTGAAAAGCTCGCACGCCGATCCCGCTGTGCGCTTTCAGAATCCATTATGCCCAACTCCTTGTTCATTAATTACTGCAAAAAGAAGAAAGTGAAAAGAAGGAGTCAAATCGGCCGTTGCAGATTCAAGGCGGTGGTTTAATCCTGTCGGCCAGCCCGAGGCGACACGCTTGGACTTTGTTTTACCAGATTAGTGATCATGGAAGAAAGGACTGACCAGGAGGACGCCATTTTAGATGACTGAGAAACCCTTCTCCTCCTTGCATCCTGGCTCTCTGTGTGTGGTAGCTAATTGGAAGCTGTGAGTCAGACGCCTGCATCACCAGGAGCTGCGCAACCCAAAAGGCTGCCGTGAAACAGCTCTTAGCCTTGAGCGTATGCCTCAAACGAAAGACTCTCAGGCTGCATTGTTGGCCTTTATGTAGATTTATTTTTATTTATTTATTTATTTTTGCTTCTGAGTAGTCATAACTGTGCTTGTGAGCTTGTTGGGTGTATGTGTATGCACAGTGCATTTCAGTTTCAGAAAAAAAAAAGCATCTTTCAGTCTACATGGCATTATGTGCCCCATCAATTTGAGTTGCTCTTCTCACTCTCTCTGCAATGGCTTTGGTAAGCAACTTACCTCCGCTTCTGTGATCCATTATTTGAGCTTTCTCTTCTTTTTTTGTTGTACTCCTCCCTGTGTTCCCTTTTTTCCTTTTTTATCTCTGCGTGTTCTCTCTCCCCAATGTCTCTCCTTGATTTCCCGGCGTCTGCTCCCGCCTTCGTTTCCCGTCCTTCCTTCCCTCTCTGTCTCGCTCTGCTCCATGCGACGCCTCTCTCTCTGGCAGACCTGTGCGATTACAAGAACTTTGTGAATAATCGCCAGGCTGTCAATCAAAGGGGTGATCTCTCCACAGTGACCAATGCCATGACGGGAATGAGCCCCTCCCCCTCCCTGTCAGCCCTGTCCAGCCGCGCCGGGTCCATCAGCAACCTCCACGACCGCATCTTCAGCCCTGCAAGCGAAGAGGCCATCGAGAGGCTCAAGGTAGGAGAGATGAAGGATGAAGCATCTATCTCAACAAGTCAATCTCATATTTAATGATAAAATCTTGATTTTCTTGAAACAAATGAAAGAATCTGCCAGTGGGATTAGATAATCCTGCTTGTTTCCAATGCTAATCAGATTGCTTACAGATTTTTCTTGAATCAAGTGCAATTTTCTTGATCCTAGTGGGCTGATCTGCATTATTCTGCCTAGTTTCAACATATTTATTCTCGTTTCCAGAAAAACAGCATTGGAAACAAGTGGTGTTATCTCATCCCGATGGCAGATTTTTGAAGGAAAGGAAAATTTTAACTCTAAATATGAGACTAAATGACTTGTGAAGGTTTTCTGTAGTGAAGGAAGGAGGTTAGATGTGTGCTAGAGTGAGGAAACGGTGAGTATGAGAGAGATCAGATCAGACAAGGAGAAGAAGAGGAGAAGTGAGGTTTCCATTTTCAGACACCTGTCTTGAACTCACCTGCAGGAAACTGAGAAAATCATTGCTGAGCTCAATGAGACTTGGGAAGAGAAGCTGCGACGTACTGAGGCCATTCGCATGGAGAGGTTGGTCAGAAATATCTACACATGGTTGTGTCGATGTTAATCAGTTGCAAGATCCATCATAAACTCTCATCCTTGCAACCAGCCCATGACTGTAACAATATAGACGATTCCATAATTTTTTTCTTACTTTTCCTTCTTTAATTTATATTTAAAGGGACACTCTTTCTTTAGTTTTTATTATTGCCCTTGTATTTGAAGCCCGTGGTGGTTGTTTTGGTTTTGTGATGCTCTGATGCTAACTGCACCACTGCCGTCTATAGAGAGGCCCTGCTGGCTGAGATGGGTGTGGCCATGAGAGAAGATGGAGGCACTGTGGGCGTCTTCTCCCCCAAAAAGGTCAGATCACTGCAACATGCTTACAACACCTGTCCAAACACTGACACTTTTAAGTTTTCATGACAATTAAAAGGGAAGACAGCACTCATACGTGTCATCATCTCATGCATAGACAAATTTATGGTTGTTTTTTTTAGACTCCTCATCTGGTGAACCTCAATGAGGACCCGCTGATGTCCGAGTGTCTTCTTTATTACATCAAAGATGGCATCACCAAGTAAGACTTGCCAGATTTTATCCAGAAACGACATATATTAAATTATTTCTGACTGCAAGCTACATGATACCGTTTTGGTTATTTGACAAAATTAACATTTTCTGAAATTTTTAGATGCTCTCAATTGGATTTGTTTTAACTTTTTTGTCTCACATAACCATCATCTTCCCTCAGGGTTGGCCGTGAAGATGCCAAGACTCGCCAAGACATTGTTCTGAGCGGGCATTTTATCAAAGATGAACACTGCACCTTCAGCAGCACCACAGGCCCTCAGGGAGAAGGTAAAGGCTGGATAATTTTTCTGTGGCTTAATAAGAAGCACTATTTTTTTCTTTTTTAGTATTTTCACCATCTATTTATGATCTCTAAATCGATATATTTTGAAATAGCTGCATATAATTTAATGTGTTTATTTATCTGTCTCTCAAACAGGAAGTGTCATCCTGGAGCCGTGCGAGGGGGCGGAGACGTACGTCAATGGGAAGAGAGTGACCGCTCCCATTGTTCTGCGGTCTGGTGAGTGAGGAGCCCCGTGTCATTTTGTGCCAAAGGTGGAAAAGAAAGTCGCTGCCAAGAAACAGCAAGATTGAGCTTTTCCAGAACCTCTTGTCATGGGAGGATGAGAGAAGTCTGTATCTGAGCTTTGTGCCAAATGTGAAGTCAAAACAAGTGTGTATGTAGTTCAGACATCAGAGGAAGCCAAAACTATTCAAAAGTATACCGACCAATACAGCCTTTTTTCAGCTTTTCATCCCATATTTCAGTTTTACAAAAAAACTAAGCTTCTGATGCCAAGGCTGTGATGTCAGGACTGTATTTGACTCTGTAACATCATAACACAACTGGCATTTTGAACTGACATTTTTACCCTGCACTATTTAGGCAACCGCATCATCATGGGCAAGAGCCACGTGTTTCGCTTTAACGACCCGGAGCAGGCTCGCCTGGAGCGAGAGAGAACGCCGTGCGCTGAGACGCCGGTGGAGCCCGTCGACTGGGCCTTCGCCCAGAGAGAGCTGCTGGAGAAACAAGGCATCGACATGAAGCAGGAGATGGAGCAGAGGTATGTGGAAGGACACACAAAACTTATAGTGAGCATATTTATTATTGCAATTTGTGCTGTTGTTATCTGTGTTTTTAGGATTCTATAAACATGTTGTATCTCAGTATCTTTGTCTGCTTTGTGTTTTATGATTATAAGCAATTAAAATAGGCCATTAATTATCATCATAAACAATTAATTTATCATTCAAAACTCATTCTGTAGTTTATGGAGCTCAGTTTATTGGTACTGACTGGAGTTATGTGTTGTGTTTGATCCCTGTCAGGCTTCAGGAGCTGGAGGATCAGTACCGCAAAGAAAGAGAAGAAGCCAGCAACCTGCTGGAACAGCAGAGGCTTGTGAGAGAGCCCTCCAGTTTATAACATCACATTTCAATGCACTTCATTCCAGTCAAACTCTTCACATTGATGTGTTGTACCATTAGATGTGCCCTGACTAACAAAAAAAAATGTTTTTTGCAAACAAAACAAAACATCAAACTCATGCACTCATTTTGTTTTTTTCTGTCAGGACTATGAGAGTAAACTGGAGGCCCTTCAGAAACAAGTGGACTCTCGGTACCTTGAGTCCCCTGAGGAAGAGGAAGAGCCTGAAGAGGAAGGTAAGACTGTGACCGTTAACTGTTTCTGACGTGCCGAACAACCAGTTACATCTCTTGTACTGAAGAGTCATTCACACTAGCTGCTATTACGTTAAATTATTCAAGGCAGAGAACATGGCTTTGAATTGTGTAGCTCTGATAATAACTTGAAACACACTTCCTTTATTGCTGCTTACAATAACTGTTTCAACTCATTTGCATAAATCTGTCATGACATCCTGTTTATTCCCACGCAGTTTTTTTAAAATAAATAAATAAATATTGCACACAACTGTTTTTCCCTCAAGTGCCATGGACCAAGCGTGAGACCGAGCTGGCTCTGTGGGCTTTCCGTAAGTGGCGTTTCTACCAGTTCACCTCGCTCAGGGACCTGCTGTGGGGCAACGCCATCTTCCTCAAGGAGGCCAATGCCATCAGTGTGGAGCTCAAGAAGAAGGTGAGATTTCTGTCTTATCTACTAAGTTTCCATAGTATCTGCTAGGATGTATCAAGTGTCACTTTTCACTCTAGTGGGAGCTATTCTCTTTAATTTCCTAGACCTTTATTATGGCCCTCATGCCTTTTCTTTAATTTAATTTTATTTCATTTGATTTTCTGTAATTATTTATTAATAATGTAGGGAGAACAGATGTCTCAAAATAACATGCACTCAAATTTTATTCCAAACAAAAATGTTTTTGTGGTATAAAGTTACTAAATTTATGCTGTAATTGAGTGCATATTCATTGTTAAATTGTCACGTGATGCTGGTACATGGAGCTTTGCTCTTCAGTCCAGGCTGAGGCCAAGTGTGGGACATTTTGCCCTCTGTCTGCCAGCCATCATTGACCCTACAGAACTGAATTGAATTTGCATCAGTGTGAGTCTCCCAGAAAAGCCTTCGAGTCACTTAATTTCATTACTTAACACAATGATTTGGCCCTATGAGTCAGCAAAATCTAATAATTATTGAATGTAAGTCACTCTGTCTAGCCATTAAATTACTAAATTGTATCTAATGATAATGCAATGCGCTGAATTGTCTAAATGAAAGTTCTTGATAATTTGTCAATATTTTTACTGTTGTCAGACCAAAATGAAATATTACTGTTTCCACTTTTACTTTAGACACACAAACATTTAACAGTCCAGTTTTTGATTTCAACAACCTCTGTAAGCTTCTGTAGCCCCATATTACAAACTGAGCTTGTTAGCACTCTTGTCTTGTTCTCTTTTGGTTTCTATTCTTTTTGTATGTGTTTAACTTAGAAAAAAAAATCCTGTCAGTACACATTAGTGCTGCTTTGTTATGCCCTGTACTATCACATCACAGCTGTCATCATAGTAATGAATGTGCCCTACTGAATTAATTGATATATCAAAATGTTATGAGTTCATTTTTGTTGTCATGAAAAAGAGAACTGAAGACATTTTGACAAAGGTTTGAAATCTGAATAATGTAGGTACAAGAAGCAGTTATCCACTGAACTTCAATAACTGTACTATCATTGACTCAAGGTTGTTTGCTTTTCATGTCAATAATTTACATATCTGCAAATACTCAGAGATACTTTAATGATTCAAAGAAAGAGTTCCAAAAATGCACCTCTTGAAAATTGATAGCCATTAAATTGGTTTGCAAATTAATTGACAAGGGAGATTTGGCCTAGAATAAAAATATTGTAATGATCACACAATGCTGAACATTTTCAAGTGGACATAAACTATTTCTTACTCTCATACATACTGCAAAGGAGTGTTACAGATGAGAATTATGAAGCAGTTTTGAAGTTTTATTTACTAGTCTTACATTGTCTTAATAAGTGAACAATGAATGTATTCATCATGGATCCACAGAATATGACCAGAAATATGAAATAATATGAAATGAAACATAATATGAAACATTCACAGTTTGCATTTATGAATGTTTGCATTACTAGAAACAATTTGAGGACAGTAAGCACTGAGTATCTGGACATTTGCCTCTCACTGTTCCTGATTTACATTTTAAAGAAAAAACTAACTTTGGTAGAGAATTTGGTTGTGTAGTTACCTGGATGTGATCTGAGTTGACACGGTGGTGAAATATCCCCATTCGTTGCTCCATGGGGCCGTTAATCCAGAATACTGTATTTGTATCTCTCCATTCACTTCCATAGTGCAGGTACCAAAATAACACTTTTAGCACATAAACAAATGTGAACAAAATGGTTTATGCCAATGTAAAAAAAACAACAAATCTCCCATTTTTTCCTTTGTGATTACAATTATTTGTCAAAGTACAAGATTACTATGCAGAAGTTTTGTGCAGATGCTCTCTGCCGGATCTACTTTCCAATACAAAAGGAAAATAACAGTCAATCTCCTTAAAATGGGGACTGGGACTTGTTTTTTTTTATTGCCATAATCCGCTTTGTGTTTGTTTATGTACCAAAAGTGTAATTTTGGGACCTGTTTTGCTGCACTTTAGCAGTGAATGGAGAGATACAGTGTTCTGGATTAGCAGCCCGGGGGAGTACGGATCAACTAATGAGGATATTTCACCACCATGTGGACTCAAATCACATCCAGGCCACTATACAACCCAGCACTTTACTAAAGTTCAATTTTACTTGAAGCCATCCATTTGTAGAAGGTTTCATTTACTTTCACTGACCATTGTAGAGTATCCCACCTAATAGTCAGATTACCGCTGACTGCTATTGTATGGTGGGGTCAAAGTTCACCCACCACTCCCGTATCCTCACCTCCTCAAACACCGCTCCAGTTGTCGCTAACGCTTTAATCTCCTGTAATCCCCAGGTCCAGTTCCAGTTTGTCCTGCTGACAGACACTCTGTACTCCCCGCTGCCCCCTGACCTCCTCCCCCCCAGCGTGGCCAAGGAGAGGGAGAGACGCCCCTTCCCCAGGACCATCGTAGCTGTGGAAGTTCAAGATCAGAAGAATGGAGCCACACATTACTGGACTCTAGAGAAACTGAGGTACTGGGGTTTTGTCATTAAAAAAGTGTATATACAAATTAAATTTAATTGCATGATCCTTACAAAGTTTGGGTAATATTATCAGAAATGACTAGTAAGGATACTTTATGATAACAGGAAGTAGCAGGTCCTTGTGCAGCAAAGGCTGACAGGGCTGATATGTTTTTTTTTGTATTGCTCCTTGCAGGCAGAGGCTGGACCTGATGAGGGAGATGTACGACCGCGCTGCAGAGGTACCCAGTAGTGCTGTGGAGGACTGTGACCACGCCCTGACCGGAGGAGACCCCTTCTACGACCGCTTCCCATGGTTCCGTCTGGTTGGCAGGTCAGTCACCGTCACCTGCTCTCCATCAAGAGACGCCATATTTGAATGGAGCAATGAAATGATTTAAATACTGCCCTTATTGAAATATTAACTATTCAACCCCCCACATTTAGTCTGTTTCCAGCTCTTTCCCTCCTTCCATCTCCAATTCTTGTCCTTTAAATGCACAATAAAGGCTTGAACCTCTCTCTCCTCTTTCCTCAGGGCATTTGTATACCTGAGTAACCTTCTGTACCCGGTGCCCCTGGTACATCGGGTGGC
>OMLF01057425.1:32324-42874 GCA_900302615.1 Holocentrus rufus | reverse complement strand
ATCAAAGCCTTATCTGCATTTTCTCCCTCGATTCTCACTCCACCACCCCCCTCTCTTACCTCTGTCATCTCTTCTCTCCTCTCTCTCACTCTCACCTCCATCTCTCCTCCTGTCCCTCCTCCAGCTCTTTGTGCTGTGTCACCGTATGCTGCAGTTCACCATTACGCTCCACAGCTCCTACCTCATGAGCTGCAGCATCACCATACAGTGGCGCTTTTGGCCTCCACAACGTGGCCATGAGGACCGTCTCTTCCATGCACAAGGTGCAGTGTCTCACCACCTACTGGGGACTGCTGGAATTACAAACACCGACACAACACTTCATTACAAAACAACCTTAAGGTTGAAAAGATAAAAGAATGACATGTCACTGTCAAGTGAGAGAAGCTGTGGGAAAACAGCATTGTATTGTAATGTGCTGTATTTTTTCTACTCTCTTCCATTACGTTCTATTTCAAATACAAGATAAGGCGAGCCCTTTGCTGTCTCTTTACGGTCCATTCACAACCATTATTCAATATTCAAACAATTGTTTTAGGTGTCCAGATGTACAGACAGACAGACAGACAGACATTGGACTGGATGTTGTGATAATGTCCTGTGATGTTGCCTCTCAGTCACTGCTTCACCTCTTGTGCTATCCTTACCAAAACCACTCAGTGTCTGCAGCTGAGCATCTTGTCTTTGATGAGGGACAATTGAAAACAAAACATACTCCAAAATATTCTATTTCTTGGATTGAGAGTGGAAGACAAAGAGGATCACACACTTTTTGCCCTGCAATTGTTGTCAGGCTGTGGCCTCATTACTGTTTGTTCCAAATTAATGTGCTTCATGAAGCCTTGCTGCTGTGTGTTTTTAAGCTAATGATAGTAACTTAATTAGATCTACAGAAAGAAGTCAGTTCAGAAGCTGACTCACGACACTCAGAATCAAAAAGACGTTACGACCGTTAATCTCTGTTAACTATACGACTAGGCTCCAACCACTGCAGGACTTGAATGGGAACAGTTCAGTCTCCTTGCATTCTTCTACCGAGAGATAGCCACTAACGACTTCAGTCTGCCAATTCTTTGACCTGTGCAGTAAACGTGACTGTGCCTGAAAATTATGATTCTGTTGCCATCAGTGGGCCGTTGGGTTTGTGTCCACAGAAACATTTCTCTGACCCCCTGGTGTGCCATGAGGAGAGAGAGAGAGAGAGAGAGAGAGAGAGAGAGAGAGAGAGAGAGAGAGAGAGAGAGCAGTGCTCACTCCTCCTCAGAAGTCCCAACCAAACTGCTGATCCTTGCAACTTCTCTGATCTTTTTTGGCATAAATATGGGGCTCATTACACCCTTTGGCATCACATACGTAGATGACTTGCAGAACCACAAAATTCAGTACTTTATGTTGATAAGTGAGATATGGGTTTTTAGATTAGGGCCTATAACAGGCAAAGGCCTACCTGATAAATGAATTGTCCTGATAGGCCTGTTTGTTCTTATTGATTTTTTTCTTATCCTTACAAAAATAAAGTGTGGCACTTAAGTTACTGCCAAATGGTTCGGTCTGCTGTCAAAATTATACTTAACTATGTTGATGTTTGATGTCTTCGGGGTTGCAGCCGTTGTGTTCTGTTGTCTGTTCTGTTCTGTTCTTGGGTTATGGGCTTCATAATATGCAAAATCTAAGCGGATGTGGATAAGATAGATATTGTCATGTAAAGCATGCATCATCAGAGTTAGTTGTGGGACACGTGCATGTTACGACAGCTCTGCATGTGTGTTGATTTTCTTTCATTTACATGCTAATAAAGAGAGTAAAAGTTCTTCCAAATAATCTCCATGTGACCTCAATAGTAAAGCTCACCAATACGTAACATTGTGGCATAGATCTAATCTACTACTGAGAGAGAAAAATGATTGCATCAGCTCTTTTCCATACTATTTAAATTTGCTGAAATGTAAAAAGGTTTAGTTGTTTTAAAATGTGCTGAATCATTCCTCAGTTTGCCTCAAGAAACAACACTGAAATCAGTCTAATTGGTTTTGCAACATTTTGATCTCTGCTACAATCTGTTCAGCAGAGTTAGTTATGTGTTTATCCCAGTCTGTTTGGCTGCCTCTCTGTGTATCACTAACTTGGTGCAGTAAAATTTTATTGGACAGGCGCTGCCATATTGTTTTGATGCAAAGTTCCATGATGCTTTGCACATAATGTTTTAGCAATGTACTACAGGTGCCAATTTTGTTGTTGTTGTAATTATGGTCTCCAGTATTTCTGCTTTGGCATATGTAGTAAATGAACAGCCTGCTAATTGTTATATCATTGTTTATGCATAATTGTTTTGTGTGGGCTACCAACTTGTCTTTGGTGTGTCGACTTCTGATAAAAGCCCCTGCTCCTATTGAAGAAAAAATGACTGTGGCGATGGCGACAGACTTCCGCATGCTTGTGCAGCCATCCAGTATGCACACTGTGTTGTTTCCAACTGTCACAGTTCTGTCTGGCTTTGATTTTTTTGTTCATCTTGTCTTCTGTGTTTTGGTTTTGTCTGTGTGCTCTGTATGTCCTTCATCTGTTCCTGTAGTCCTGCCTCGCCTGCTTTCCCCTGCACACCTGCCCTGCATCAGCCTCGTCAGCCTTACCCTTTGTTCCACCTTTCCTATTGCCCTCCCAGCCAGTCCTGTTTCCCTCCAAATGTCTGTTCCTGTCCCCTCACAGCTTTACCTTCTTGTTCTGTGTATATATACCCGTGTTTGTGTCAGTGTTCCTTGTCAGCTCCTTCATTCTTGTTCACACTCCAGTCCCCCGGTCTGTCTCCAGTCAGCAACTCTTATTACCTCGTCTAATCATCCATCTCCGCCTGGCATTCAATAAAGATCTTTTAAAATTTAACCTACCTCTGACTCTGCATTTGGGTCCCCCTGTATGCACTACCAGCAACATCAACTACAGTATAATTGATACAAGAACAAGCACCAAAGCTGGCAAGTATCATCAACTAGCCAACATGAATGTTGTCACCAAATTTCATGGCAATTCATTAAATAGATTTGGAGATACACCCTTCTGGACCAAACTGTTGACAGACTGACTGACATGGTGACATATAAGAAAAAAAACACATTCAAATACTTTTCATACATCTGAGTTTAGCTGTCAAACCTGGAAGTAGGAGCTTAAAAGGAAAAAAGACAAGTAGCAGTTTTCTTCCACAGGATCAGAGCTCTGTAACCGGAGCTGTTGGGAGTAATTTTATATTTTGAAACTGCCACTTCAGTTGTTTTGGTGTCGGCTGACGCAATGCTGTGCTAGCTAAATCTTCTGGGCATTAAAGAGTAACTGAACCCCAAATCCAAAACTCAGTGAAGCCTGACCCCTAATGGTGAAAATTACAGTGCCTGCACCCTACTTTTCAGCAGTTCAGTGTTTTGACATGAGGGTGAGCAAATAATAACCAAATTGTCTCTTTTTTTTGGGTGGCAAACTATTCATTTAACCTCAATAATCCCCGTCCTTGCCTGCAATCAGACACACAAATACCATCATGGTGTGACATTTCTGCAGTAGTTTCTGTTTCACTGAAGCACACATCTTCAGTCTTAAAAATGTATATTCCCTCTACTCAGTGGCATACTCTTTATACAGATACATGCATGTTAAATATATTTTACAGCCTGTTTGTATGTTTAGACATGGATGAAGCTTTGTCATACCATATTTTTTGCTCCTTTCTAATTACACTGAAATGGGCAGTAATACAATTAAAACCTCCAGTCAAGTGGGCATACCAGGATGGGAGAAATAATAATTGTCTGTCCTTCTATCACCTTGATTAGAGTTTTTTTCTTTGATGTGGATTTTTTGGATTGAGGTTTTGTATGCAAATGCCAGTGATGTGATGAGATCTCTGTCTGTGTGTAAGTCTTCCTGCTCCTGTGTGAGCGGTGAGCACATCCTGGCTTGTGGAGAGGATGGCAGTGAGTTCATCTTACCCTGTCATCCTGGCTGTACTAACGTCACTATTGACCCACATAGTACAGATAAAGGGGCAGTCTCTTATTATGTTATTGCCTGACTCTGACTCTGTCTTTATCTGTTTCTCTCTTTCATTCTGTCTTTTGGATTAATTTTCTTTATTTGAAATATCACCTGAGATATAAACAGTCTCAAGTCTTTATGATGTGTGCATTTTCCAATAATATAAGATAAATGATTTAGGCGGTGCTGAAATGAGCACTGCACACCCAGGCTCCTGCACTGAGAGCTGCTCCCACCTTTTCCTGCCTGCCTTGATCATTACTGCGTTTGGTGGCTTGTGAAACCCCCATGCAAATGATGACGCCAGGTAGGTGGTGGTGCAGGTAGTGACAATGGCAATGAAAGTCATTATTATGACGATTGTGAAATGAAAGGAAGAGGATGATGACCATGATGATGATTAGAAGGAGGGGAGTCATAAGGTGGTGGGGGATGAGGAAGAGCATGATGTTGATGATAATGATCAGAGATAGGTAAAAATACAACAAAATGTATTTTGTTAAAAATTTCAAATATTTAAAAGGAGAGTAGGAGTTGGCCAGTGATTGACAAGATTATCTATGCATAGCAACTTTCAAATTTCACAGAGCAGGTTTTCATATTTTTTAAAACATGAATATGAATGAGTTGGTGCAAAGTTAGCCTTGACTTCTAAGGTATCAGCACACAAACTGTACAGACTTATGTAACCAATATATGTGATGGACAGATATGATCATGACTGTTGACGAGAAGTCCAAACAGGACCAGTATGGTAGTTTAAGACCTTTACCAGCCTGCATCAGCATCCACTAGGAACCACATAAAGTCTGTGACACAGCCTGCAGCCCAGTCCAGTCCAGCTTGAGTATGGTAGCCTGTAAGTGACAAAAACATTAAAATCTTTCACAAAAGAGACAGATGTAGCAAGCTAACCTCTAAAATCCACTTCCAGATCACTGAAATCAAAATTGTAATGGGCAGTTAGCTTTGGCTTCTAAACAAAAAAAGAGAAAATTGAGGTTTTGAAATTGGAAATGTCCGGAAAAAATCTTACCAGGGAGGATATTTGATCATATTCTGTGTACAGCTGTTTGGAGAAGGTTTCTTTTCCTATAAGAAACATCAACATGCATCAGCATCAACATTTCAAGTAATCTGAAGCGAGTGAGCACAGTGCAACAGTAAAAATGAGCTGTTTTGCTCAAAGGGGAATCCAATGTATTTGATTAACTGCTTCTTGCTGCCCACAAAGTGGTCAAGATTTCCCCCCAAAAATTTCAAGTGAGTCACATTTGGACCAAAGATGCGCCTATATGCAAATGAAATGCAGCAACATCATGCAGCCGCTCAGGTCCATTGTCCTGAGTCAGCAATGTATTGAGAAGAGGAGCACCTGTGTGTCTTAACTGAACACTGACCTCAAGTACACAGTCCATGTCAAACTCTTAAGATGTTTTCTGTGCTACAACAAGGAGGAGGTGTGGTCAAGACAGACATATGATAGATGAACATATCTGTAACTTCTCTTGGCTATCCATTATGCATAGCCAAGAAAAATGTAACGAGATAGTTGGCTAGACTGACTCATATGGATAGCCAACTATAGATAGCCAACTATCCATTACTGTGCAATAGCCAAAATAACATATACAATTTTGCATTGGATGGTGCATTTTTTATTTTATAGAAATTGTATCTGTGCTAAAAGGCAGTGTAATAAAAGTAGTCTGAAATGCAAAAAATCTGCTTCCAAAATCATCTTCATGAAAGTTGCAATTTTTTTTCTCTTCAGCCAAATATGAATTAAAGAAATTCATATTTTAAATACATTTCATTCTAATTTTGAAAATATTTAAAAGCCCATCTTGAATGATGATGATGATGAGGAAGAGGAGGAGGAGGAGGAGGAGGAGGATGGTGGGGGAAAGGAGCAAATGACAAAAAAAAGAAAAAAGAAAGGATGATTACAAGATAATGAATTGTCTTTCCCCTCCAGAACTGGAAGACAAATTCATTGCATCTGATGCATCAGTATATTAGGTAAAGTAATATCACCCCAAAGGCCATACAGTCGTATAGCATGGATGCACAAATGGATTGGTAGCCATTTGTACAGTAATGAGATACCCGTTACGTATTTGCTTTCCATATGACAAACTTTGCCATGTACACATACAGATACAGATCACACTCTTTCTACAAGCTCTCTTTCACTCCATGAAGTCCTGTAGTAAAAATGAATCAGAGAATGCCCTCAGGTTACATCGTCTCCATGTGCCTTGATTCACAGCTCACGTCACCCCATTTACAAACATCAGTAAGAAAGTCTCAGAAAAAAAAACTATTTGTCACTATAACATGTCTTCCTCTTTCTTTCTTTCTTTCTCATGTGTCTCCCCCCTTGCTCCTCCTTTCTTCCTCGATCCTCCCTGTCCAGGCATTTTACTGACTCCTCCTGTCCTGTCTGGCAGAAACAGACATGCAGGGGCAATTAACCAGGAGGCATGTAGCTACTAAAAATTGCAGGAGGAGGTGCTATAGCCAGTGTGTGTGTGTGTGTGTGTGTGTGTGTGTGTGTGTGTGTGTGTGTGTGTAATACTAAAAAAACAACATGGATCCAACACACTCCTGAACTGAGAGAGACTGAGACTGTGAAAATAACTATAAGAGACATACTGAAGGGTCAAAATAACGCAAGACGGCCTTGTCACTATGAAAGCTAATGGATCTACAAAATAAATCTATATTGTACTAATCGAACTAATGTGAACTATATTTAAAAAAAAAAATCTCTCAGACATTTCAATAGATTTCTGCTTATTTTGGAGGTTTGCCTCATGATGTTCACCAGCCCGACGTCATTGTTTCCACCTTTTAATTTGCCATTATGGCACTGCAATATACGCCTCTATATTTTTATCGGATATTTGACTGAACAAATATGTCTCAAAGCGTGAAGTTTAAAATTACTGAGTCTGATCGAAAGGTGAGGGAATGAAATAGGTGAGGTCGCGCAGGCGCACAAGCTCCCTAAATTGACAGGAGGATGCTGAGCTGCATTCCCATCATTCTATGAGGAGAGGAGTATCCCCCTGCGCACCCACAACGGAGGAAACGCAGAGTAATAAGAAAACATAAAATAATCCGAGTAGAGCTTCATATCTGCAACCATGTCCGCTGGAGGAGATTTGGGGAACCCTCTGAGGAAATTTAAACTCGTATTTTTAGGAGAGCAGAGCGGTGAGTCAGGTCCTGGGGAGGTTCGGTTATCCTCCCCCATGTCAAACATGACTATATCTTGAAGGCCAGTGTCTGTAATCGTTGTTGATTTTTCAAGTTTTGACTGAATCTGGTGAATATATTTGCTGGCCTTGGCATATTTCACGCCCATGTGGTTCTTGGCACAGTCTGAGCGTGTACGAAATTTGATTAGCCGTGAAAAAAAAAAAAAAAAAAAAAAAAAAACGCACGCACATAAATTGCAACCCGAATCGCCTTGAATTAAACATATCCTCTGTGATGATTCATAATTAAAGAGTAACTGTATTGAATACCGTTTAGAAACGCCTATATATCGCAAATTGTCATAATATACATCATAACAGGCGATATGAATTCGGATGTTTTGATGTGCTGCAGTGACCGACAAATATGCTCAGCCTGTTTCAAGATAACGGGTTTATTTCAGTTACATCGTTTAATGTTGGCTTTGCTAAACCTTTATCGCATTAGATTACACTGTGTGATTTTACACCGTGCGTTTTTTTTCCTTTTTACAGAGAATAATAAACATTCCCCATGTGTCAGTTCGGGACACACCCTAGGTTGGCGATGTCTGTAGCATTCCTAAACCTCGCAGTGTCTGTTTCGGTCCCATAAATAATGAGATAAAAATGTCTTGACAGTGCCATAACATTATATTCTTATTCAATAATCCATCTATTCAGGCGGACAGCGACTGTGTATGTGGTTTGATGTGATGGCACAAATTCAGGGGGACTGATCGATAATGGTTTAGCGCTATAAAGCTGTCTGAATACGTGTTCAGACATCAGACATCTATAGTGGCAGCAGTGGGTCCCCGTATGTCCCCTTGATAAAATATAGCAACAAAGGCAAATAGAGATTAAAGGAAGAAAGATAATTGGGCCTAATATGACAATAGGTTTATGCTATATATTATGATCTCTCTCTCTCTCTCTCTCTCTCTCTCTCTCTCTCTCTCTCTCTCTCTCTCTCTCTCTCTGTATGTGTGTGTGTGTCTGTTCTGTAGGCTATTGTCGACTGGGTATAGGAGCATCCTTATGTGTTGTGTATGTTGGCATAGCCTCTGTGTGGCTCTGGCTGTCTTTCCAGGCGGATGCTGCAATGTTGCTGTCCGTGGTGCTGAAACGAGGCCTATAGTGTGGCCACTACCCACTGGCAGCAGACAGCCTTCAAACTACTGCTGTCTGCATAGGGGCCTCTGCTTGGCTACTTGGCCTGCACTTGTTTTTGTGCAGCTCTGATATTAAATGGCTATTTAAAAAAAAAAGAAGTGCTGGGTATACTGCAGATAAAAACGGTGCTCATTAGATTCACCTTGATCCTCTGGCAGAGAAATGATCATGCTGCTAATGAAAACTGACTGACTTAATGTCTAAAATTGTCTTGCGTCTCATGATCAAAGCAGATGGAGTGAGGAGCCAAAGCTCGGCCTTCTGCTGCCCTGGTCATATGGATTGTTTTTGGACAGATCCTGTGTTTTGTTTATATTTCCTTATGTGTTACTCATGTTCAAGCAATTAAAATATCAAGCTCACTTGCTTAGTCATTTGCCATTATTGGTTCTGTTTACTCCCAAGGATTTTCTTTCATTTTGGTTTGACGTTGATGGTCATATAGCAGTGGATGGAGAAAAATAGACTGCATGTGCTTGACTGGCATTTTTGTCACGCCAAGGGACACCGTGGAAAACCGTCTCTGAGCCGTTTGTGCATTAGCACGGTGATTCCGTTCAGGAACGTGTTCGTCCACATGTCTTTTAGATTGTCTGATGGTGTGAACTAAAACGAATCGAAACTAAAAATCAACATCCGTGTGCTCTGTTCCAGTGGGGAAAACATCTTTGATCACTAGGTTCATGTACGACAGCTTCGACAACACATACCAGGTGAGCCTCGGAGCAGAACCAGAATGTTCAGTGAGAAAAAAAATATATTAACTTGAAGTAGAAACAACTTGAGGAGATTTTGATATGTGAACTGATTACAGATATGATCAGCTGCTTGAGAAGTGACGGAGGGGCCTTCCCCTTCATTAAGGCTATGTTTTATGGAAAATATGTGTGTAAACAATGATTTCTCCCACCCCTGTCGTCCTTGTTACATTTTAATGAATTTGCCTAATTGGTTTAATCATATACTGTTAAAGTTTAAGCATACAAGACATATCTTCTTACTATGCAGCAATATTGACTGAATAGCAATTGAATGCCTTTTCAAGTTCACTTGATACACAGATTATAATGATTTTGCAGGGGAAACATCCTTGAGTTTAATGCTTTGCCGCTGATATTCACTAACAGTTGATATAAAATAACTTTGTACCACTGATGTTTTAAGTTGAATGTTGTCAGTGTAATTGGCATTATCACAAAGACTTGGTAGTGTTTGTATTTTAAGAGCTTAAAAACAGAACAAAGTATTTTCTTTCCCTTGCTTTTTGCAGACATCAGGTGCATAACAAGTCTGAAAGATTGAGTCCTGAGGGCAATACAAATGAAATTAGTTCTGTAGTCTGATTCAATTTCTGCCCTTATTGGCGCTTTTTCTTAACAGCTTTTTGTGTTTTCCTCCACTTAAACATTGGTCACTCTCTGTTTGGAACAACTGATCATACAGGCAGACATTTTGCTGCTTTTGAGGCCCAAATATTGCTGATGTTTTTCCTTTCTTACTCTTTTTGTACCACAGGCAACCATTGGGATTGACTTCCTATCAAAGACAATGTACCTGGAAGACCGAACAGTAGGGAGCCTTGATTGTCATTTAAAATTCACATGTAGACACATTTATGGACTAAGTACTGCATTTGTACTTAGTATAATTTTAGTCAGTATGTTTTACTTCATCCTAAGTAAGAAATGCCCCATTTTTCCACACAGTTTTGACTAATCTTTGATTTGATTTGCTTAATTACTGCTCTCTTCACAGACTAACAAGATTATCATAAGGTTATTTCTGGTAGTAATAGCTTTGGTACCGTGACTTTTTGAGCCCTTAGAAGTCAAAGCCTTTTACTGGATCATCTACTTTAGCTAGTATTTATACTATTTCTTTGTCAGGATATTTCCTTTATGCCCTGTCAGCCTGCATACAGTACAAGCTGATTTTGGATTATCCCTTCCAATGTGTGCTTACAAGGCCTTATCTGTGTAGTATGTTGGTTAACCATGAAACAGCTATTGAAGGCCTCTATGTGTGTGTGTGTGTGTGTGTGTGTGTGTGTGTGTGCAGGTAAGGCTGCAGCTGTGGGATACTGCTGGACAGGAGCGTTTCAGG
>OMLF01057425.1:14120-32304 GCA_900302615.1 Holocentrus rufus | reverse complement strand
TGTGTGTGTGTGTGTGTGTGTGTGTGTGTGTGTGTGTGTGTGTGTGCGTGTGTGTGTGTGTGTGTGCAGGTAAGGCTGCAGCTGTGGGATACTGCTGGACAGGAGCGTTTCAGGAGTCTCATTCCCAGCTACATACGAGACTCTACAGTAGCTGTGGTTGTTTATGACATTACAAGTGAGTGACATCTTGCTTGTTTATATCTATTTATCTATATTTCTTATTTCTATCTATCTATCTATCTATCTATCTATCTATATTAACACTCAAATAGAGTTAGACACCAACATTTATGAATGTCCAATTCAAAGATATTTAATGGTGAAGCATTATTTGACACAAGGTATGTAAATACTGATAAAAGAAAGAAATTGTATTTAAAACATGGGTCTGGCTTCCGCAGATGTGAACTCATTCCAGCAGACCTGCAAATGGATTGATGATGTCAGGACAGAGAGAGGAAGTGATGTCATCATCATGCTCGTGGGCAACAAGACAGATCTGGAGGAGAAGAGGTGAATACATTTGATGCGGTTCATGTACTGTACAATAAAGATCCACATTTTGACAAACATTTATTTATTGTCTGTCCATCCGCAGTGGAGTTATTTTTGTTCACCGAACATTATTCCAGCATCATGCCGGTATTGATCACATTAGCCTTTAACGTCTCAGTCTGGCTTGATCCTCCTACAGGCAAATCACGATCGAGGAGGGAGAGCAGAGAGCCAAAGAGCTGAACGTCATGTTCATCGAGACCAGTGCCAAGACAGGCTGCAATGTCAAACAGGTGATCCCTGCAGTTTCACCATATTTCACACCATTTTGGTCACTTTCAGACTTTCTGTCCTTCCTGTCCTCCTACATGACATATAATCTGGGCTGATCATCACACTATAATTGTTGAACATTACCTTTTGCAGCGTGTTAAAATGTTACATTGTGATAACAATGAATGCTACTCTTCTCTGACTCTCTCTGTTCCCTGTCTTTGTGTGTCTTGGATTCCTTCCACCCATGCCTCTTTTCCCACCTGCTCTCTCCTTCCCTCTCTTTCTCTCTCTTTTCTATTTTCTCCTCCCTCCATCTCCCATTCCATACCTGATTTCCCACTCCACATCACCCTCGCCACTTTGCCTGTCTCCCTGTCTAATCCACCCCCCACCCTTGTCCCTCTCATTCTAGCTGTTTCGTCGTGTTGCAGCAGCCCTACCTGGAATGGAAAGCTTGGACGATGCAAATCCTGAAGGCAGTATCCTTTACAGCTGCTGTGACTCACTGCGCCGACAGCCAAGGCTGCCAAACGACAGAGAGAAAGGCAGATTTTTTAATCTCATAGTGGTTGCTGGCACTCGTACAAACAGTTGGCCCATCCTACTGTCTACTGAGGCATCAGCTATCAGACCATTTTTGTTCGGTACAGAGGAGATGTTGTGAGTCAGGATGGTAGTATGAGTGTACAGATGGGTACAGCACCACATAGTGGCTGTCTGGGTAGTGACAAGTGCTGCGGAGCTGTGATGGAGGATGGATGCTTTTGAAGAAAATCTATCTCACACACAATTGAAAGATAGATAGATAGATAGATAGAGATAGATAGATCAGAGTCAAATAAACTTGGTAATAAAATCAGATCTATTCAATCTATTTTCAAGAAGCTGTACAATTTGGAAATCGATTGGCAGCCAGTAATATTTGTGTCTTTCTCATCCCGCTTTTTTCCTTAATTCAACAATTCCCAGTGATCGATATCAAGCTGGACAAACCAGCAGAACCCACCGTCCCCGAGGGCGGGTGCTCATGTTAATGCAGAGCTGCTATTGGACAGCTCCCTTCACACCATAGGCTTGTTGTGTTGCTTACTACTGGTTAGCTTCCAGTTGACTTCTCTAATTGGATATGGGATCTGGGCCTTGTATCTGATTGGACAAATCAAATGTTATCTTTCAGTCTTGTTCAGTTGTAAAATATTGTATACTTTGTCAATATGTAAGTGACCAGAGGAGAAAAAAAAAAGAAAAGAAAAAAAGATACACCAAACTGAATGAAAACAAACAAAAAAGAGTTTTGGAAAATGTCAAAGGGAGAAAAATGGGACAACAAACGGAATTCTTTTCGCTGTTATGTTTTGTATTTTTTATATATAAAAAGGGAAAGTACCAAAAATGATGCCTAACCATAAAAGGAGAAATAGTGGGGTCAGCCATTTTCCAAGATGGCCGAACACATCTGAATGTCTGCAGCACGCATGCACGCTGATCTGATCTTTGACCTTTGGCCTGCCCTCCAGGGTCTTCACACCCTGGATGAAGGTTGACTATCTTAGAATGTTTTATAGCATCTCTCTATAGCATCTCATGACAAACGTATCTCATTTGATATTCCCACAAGAGTCAACTTACAGTAGGTTCACCTAACAGTAGCTGTGAAAATGTGGCACTCTATCTCTCTATGGGTTTAACTTTTATAGAACAAACTGTACTGTGGTTAAAAAAAAGAAGTAATAAAAAGACAACTTACTATCACAACTCCCCTCCCTCCAACCTTTCCTTTCCTTTCCTCTCCTATCCTTTCCTTTCCTTCCTTCCTTCCTTGCCTTGCCTCACTCCCTCCCTCCAATCTCCCCATCCCTCCATCCCGGTAATACACATATAACGATCCACTGTAATGCACTGCACTGTATATAATAATGTAATATGTATGTTGTGAACGTCCCTCTGTAGAAGTGGTCCTTGTTCACTAGTATGAAAAATGTAATAATGTTTAATGATTAATAAATTACAGATTAAAGGGCTTCACTCTCCTAACCATCAACACTTACCTGGTAGCAAAATGGTCCAGTCTATCGAATGTTAGCTAGGATTGTTCTCCATTTCCTTACTGCTTGACTATATGATGTAAAGGTGCAGGACAATGATATTCCTTATATCAACATAGCGTTTCGTCATTGAGAGAACAAGATAGAGGACAGAACATCCTACACCAGCGCATTTATATGTAGTTCCAGTTGCAGATGTCAGTTACACTGCTTACATTTCAAATTGGGATTTCCTGTAGGAAAATAATGAATTTATAACTGAGTGAAATGAATTGAGAGCATGACAATCAGTCAGTTGATCAATCAATCAGTCAGTCAGTCAGTCAATCGATTAATCGGTCATTGACGTATACAGCACATTTCGTACATATTGTTTACATTGTAATTCTCTTCGACCTATTGCAGAATCCTCATTACTATGGTTCATTATCATTATCATAGTAATTCCTGTGAGTATGCATGTGAGTAACTCCTTGTTGTGAGTCAGTGTCTCTGACATCTTGATAGTTAAGGGGAAGTTGAAGTGGAAAGCACCTGTTAAGACAAAAACTGTCACTGTGACGTGTTGGGTCACTTGCACTCAGCACTCCTGATCTAACAGGACAGGTATTCCCCTAGATAGACAGGGCTCCACTCGATCCCCCCCATGGGAAAGGTAGATGGAGGCAGTTAGTACAGTTAGCGCATAGATGAGGGGTCGAATAGTGGCCCCTTGTCACCCTCAGTTGTGAAATCTTCACTCTTAAAGGTCTTCACTGTGGACTTTCCAAAGGTCTCAGCCAGTCAATAGGGGTGGCATTATAGTGGTTGCGGGATGTGTGTATGTGTGTGTGTTTGCATTATAACCAGAGATAGTGGATAGCATGAAACTAGACACAAAGGTTACATTTTGAACACAAATTATCTATAATGTCCCACTTTCTGAATGCACCTGTGGAACATTTCCTTACACGAGAAGGACACACCTCTTCAATCCAACATGCCACTTGTATGATCTCAGATCCTCCTGTTACACTTCTCCAAATGACAATGGCAATAGTACATATTGCATATAAGCAAGAGATGACATCGGATCTCGGATTTCCACACAAATGACTGCACATCTCGCACGCGTTCCACACTGACAGCGTATCATGTCCAGAGTAGAGGCTTTCAGGGACACAAACCATCGTGCCAAGCTGAGAGAGTTACGTACTGACATCGCTATGGCTGTGGATGACCCTTTCCCTCTGGTCTATGGGTTGGCTGATAAAAACATCATCACTGACCAACTACTCAAGGTGAGAACTGGAAAAAACAATTAGTCAGTGTTTGATTGATGGGATTCATATATTTTTAATGCATTTAATGCTTATTCCATCTGGTGAAATATCAACAGTTTTCTGTCTTGTTATTCTGGATACATTCATATGACAGTATTTTTTTACCATGTCATCAATCTGTATATTTTAATCCTCATTGGTATTCATCATAGAGGAGAAAGGTATTTACACAAGTATAACCAACAGTATTTATTCATGAAACATTTATTTCCTATAGCTCACAAGGTAATTGGCCTTGGATAATTAGTCCTTATCTCAGCTGGAGACAATGTTACTCATCTCCGCCGTCTCAGAGAGTTGATTATGTATCATCACCTTTACCAAACCCTGTGGAATGACAATCCAGAGGTGATTAAATCATGACATGTATTTGCATCAGTAAATGTCTTGATTCAGACCGTGTTTCATTGACTTGTTCCTTCAGGACACGCTGGAGAGGCAGGGTACAGAAGGGATCCACAAGGCCATGTACTCCCTCCTGTCCTGGGTCCTGGAGCAGAGCAAATCCACGATCCAGGCCTTCTGGAGCGGCCTGACCAAAGACTACAACCTGGACAGCTACCCCAAGCTGAAGGCCCTGCTCACTAACCTGGACTCTGGTACGCAAGACTCAAACCTTTAAGAATACTCATGTAATCTATCTATACCCTGTAGCCTTTTTGTTCATAATTATATACTGCTTTAATTATGAGCTTTGTTCATTCATTCACAGCCAAGCTGATCATAGACGATAATACTTAAAAACCTATTACTTTAAAGAGAAGCACCACTCAGTTTGGTTAGAAAGCAGGAGTGTGTAACAGTAGAAAAATTAGAGCTGTGATGTGCTGTGAAGTGAGCTCTAGTACAGACTGAGATCTCCCTCAAAAGTGCAAGTACACACCTGTTATGTGAAGTGCTATGTAATGTAAAATAATGAATATTTGATTTGACTTGTTTCAAGTGGTCCAGCCTGATGTGTTTTTTTCTAGCTTAGCTTTTCTAGCTTTGCTTGCCTGGTATTCTGTGTTATTGTTGCCACTTTGTGACAGGGAGAGATTCGGCAGTCTTCAGGAGTGGGAAGAGGTCTCCGGGAGCCCAGAAAGCACCTCACAACAAGAAGAAGAGCCGGGAGGACAGGCTGACAACCTCCCACCATTACCATCCACAGTACCACGCAAAGACCAACAATGGAACAGGTTACCTCTCCTTATAGACGTCTGCACAGTGGCAACCATCATGTATCTGCTCTACTACAGCAGCTATTCTTTTAGAAATGTTACACAGAACTGAATGGGAATGTAGTGACAAAATTTAACTGGCATTCAAATCTTTTCTTGGCTTTAAAGAGATTAAAATGATCAAACAATTCTGTTGCAAGCAGTGCGACATTGGAGCAGCAGTTTGTAGTTTTTGCTGTGCATTTGGTAAAATCTTGTATTCCTATGGCTCATAAAAGTACTAAAACACTGCTGGGTCAAAATGGGCTGATTTCTTTTTGACTCTCTGTTGATGAGGATTCTGAAACCTGTTGTGTGTCTTTGCTCCAGGGGGGAAAATGAAGTTATACAGGGTGAAGAGTGAAGCTCCAGCCCCTCAACTATCATCTGAAAACGGTATTTACTAATCTATAATAGCAATAAATACAACCATGAAAATTTGCTTTTGTACTGTAAATACGTGTCCATTATTATGCCAAAGGTGTGCAGGCCTTATGCTCGTCAGCCACCCTGTCATCGTCCTCCTCTGCCTCGTCCGCTGAGCTGCCAGTCAGCCATGAAGCCGGAGACGAGATCCATATCAAGCAGGTGTTTGGCTCTGATGGTAAGCCGTGGGGCAAAAGTATTCATTTTCTGGACTCTGGCTTTGGGAGGGGGCTGTTCGTGTTCACAAATTTTGATCAAACAGACATCACCCGGACAGCATATGTGAATTTTGGAACTGTGCAATATTCCCTTTGAAGTGCGAGCAGTCAATATTGCTATTTCCTTTGTTAAATTTGAGTAAACCATGTTCTGGCTGCAGGCATTGTAGGGGGAAAAGATCAGAGGGGGGAAAAAACTGCTGGAAACCACAGCCTGAAATGTGCCAATATCTGCATTGAATGCTACTGCAGTGCTGGCAGAGTGTATAGGGATTAGCGATTGCTCTTCATGAAAATTTCTTTAAAGAAACTGAAGGAATTGAAGTATATCCCCACCATTGCTTTAAGGGCTGAAAGCATCTGACATTAAAATATTAAAATCATTTTTGAAATGTCTTTATCATTCAACAGGGAGTGCCAAAAAGTGCATTAAGGTTGATGGGGAGTATTACTCCTCTGGTCCATTAGAGGAGACAAGAGGAGCATTCAAGCCCAAAGCAGCCAAGACCCAGTTTGACCACCAGGGGGAGACAAACTCCAGCATGATGGAGGTTACAGGGTCCAGTTGTTCTCAATCCATTTCCATACCCTTTCATACTTTCAGCCTGGAGTTGAGCTAACATCTAACTTCTGCGTGTGTGTGTGTGTGTGTGTGTGTGTGCGCTCGTGTTTGGGTTCAGGTTCACAGTAATGATGACGAGTGCACAGTGTGTAAAGACGGAGGGGAGCTGATATGCTGTGACGGCTGTCCTCGAGCCTTTCACCTGGCCTGTCTAGACCCTCCGCTCACATGCATACCAAGGTGCAAGGCCAACTTCAGATCAATACAGTCAGCCATTGGTTGTCACTTTTGACCTTCAGCAGTGACACCTTTCTATAGTAAAGGCTGTGCATAGTAATATGGGAGTCTATTGTAGATGTATGTTATTAGTATCATCTCTGAACCCATTTAAACGTGTGTAATATTTGCATTGTGATATATTGACTCACTTTGAAAAGGTCTTGCTGTCAATGTCACTGTGTAATCTGCAGTGGTACTTGGCGATGTCAGTGGTGCCATGGCAACAGAGTGAAACAGGAGAAGGCAGAGCTATCTTTGCAAGTAAGTAGCTGAAGGAAAATCACTTGACTCTGGAACATTTAATCGATTGATATCCTCAGAATTAATATTTCAATGTTTCGGTGATAGTCCCTTGCGGCCATTAGCAGATTTTATTCAGCTGAGAATGTTTTTTTGATAATAACTTTTTTGTAGGTGACTCATTATGCCCACAAATATGATGAAAATAGATCATACCGCCTATGTATACAACATAATGACAAACTTACATTTTGTCTGTGCCAGTTTTTACCTCATCTGCACAAAGTTATAAAAATGCACTGTAAATTGCTGTTTATGAAGTTTATATTTTAGAGTGCAAGGTTTTGACACAGACACAGATGCTCCACACGTTCTGATATTGACCAGAGCCATGACATTTTACATCACAGCTGCTCATGGCCCAGCCTCAGCAAACGAACACAAGCTCTGGTAACTCCACCACAGACATCTCCTTCTTCTCCCCGCTGTCGTCTTCCTCTCTGTCCACTGTCAAAGCAGTGAAGAATGGTCCAGGCAGCAGAAACCAGGTAAAGAGCGGATGCTGCGATGCTGAGAGAAGATTTCATTCTATTTCTTTTATGCATTTTCTTTTACTGGATGAAAAAACAAGTCTAATTTGTGGCATGTTAGAGTTGTAGCCTCACCTTTTGTTTTCTAAAATCACTGCGACCTGCAAAATACTCTGGTTTATCAAAAGTATAAAATGTTTCTTTCGTTATATTCTCTGTGTGTCTGTGTGTGTAAGCAATGCTCAGGTGGAGAGATGGTCAATGCAATGGAGGTGTGTGGTGTCTGCCATGTTGGTGGAGACCTGACTCACTGTCTGCAGTGTTTACAGAGCTACCACGTCCACTGCCACTTCTCCAAGTAAGACTTCCCCTCATCTCTCACTGTAACATTTAGTAGCTGCCGTGAACCTTTCTAAAAGTGAGGCATCATCATTAGGCCGTAGAAATAGGGTCAGTATCTCTATTGAATCCCTGTTATTGCAGAATGAAGCTTATGAGAAGTAAACATGCTATGATGAAACCCAACCTCCGCCTCCTCCTAACCAGATCTATACATCCCAGAGTGTTTGGACTCTGTATTACACATACATGTTCCTAATTACTCTCTGTGGATTCTTGTATATGTGAGTATTGATCACTAGCGTGCATTAAGGGTGTATACTTACATTGATCGGGGTAGTAGTGAGTCATGGATCATGATGGAAGTTCACGGTAATGCATAAGATCAATGTTTCCCTTTTACAAAATGGTTCCCAGACATACAGAGAGACCATTAAAGAACATGCTGAATTCAACTGATGGTCTCTTGTAACACTAAGCACTCACTCTGTAGTATTTACAACTGTTTCTGTATGATGCTGATAGGAAAATGAGGCTGCACAACAGTTTTCACTTCACAGTTTTTCTCAGCAATAATGAGTCAGTGTATTTACATTAATATACAGCTACAGGGTCACATTTAATAGTCGCATAATCTAAATAGTGTTTACAAGATGCGTTTACAAAAAGTTCTGATAGTACCTGGTAGGTTTAAAAGGATAAAATACAAAATAAAAAGATAAAAAATACAAAAGATAGGGTTCTGTTTATTTCTCAGCACCTAATACAATGCAGCTGGATGAATATAGTTTTATGGAAGTCAAACCATAAACAATTTACACGTTATAAACAGCTCCTTCCAAAAACAATGACACAGATATCCGGCATATCCCAACGCCTTCGGAGGTAAAGAGTTTTGTTGGGAACTATTTCCTTCCAAAGATCAAGAAATATCTATCCACCCTTAAGGAGCACAAATTAGGTACAGCTAGATACAGTTTGCTGGTATCTGGTGCTTCCATCCAGCACCACTGCTTTGGGGTGAAGGAAGACAGAGAAGGTTACGGCTACCTCACCAAATAACACAAAAACTATGTATACGGATGGTCTGCACAAGGCGTAGGTGGGAAAATATCTTTTTTGTATTCTGGGTGTGCTGCTCCTTTAAAGACCCCGGGTCTCAGAGCAAGATAAAGCTAATCAGTTTAAGCCTCCATCTGAAAAAGGTTAAGAGCCTCTGGTTACTCGGTAATGTGACTGCTTGGGTCTCATTTATTGATTAGCACTAACACTGTAGACCACAGGAAACTCACCCACAGCTTCCCTGTGTTTCTAGGGGCAGGTCCATCTGCTCGCCCTGCTCCAGGCCCTGGGGCAGCTCTGCAGAGAAGGAGACTGAATCCAGAGCTGTACAGGTGTGTGTGCACATGTGCATGTGTGTGTGTGTCTGTTTGTGTGTGTGCAAGTGACAGTTCTGTGAGTGTTTGAATATTCTGCGTATGTGTGCAGATAATATGTGTGCCTTCATTTTCTGGCTATCCTGAATTTTCTGTCTGCACTCAGCAATTCATCCAATCTCTTGCATGTGTGTGCGTTTGTGTGTGTGTGTGTGTGTCATCCCAGCTCTCCCAGGCGGTTCAGAGTGTACACAGTCACGAGCAGACCCCCTCTCTCCCTGAGCCGGTTCTCCACAAGGATGAACTCGACTCCATCCTGGGAGAGGTGAGCAGGGCTCGGTTACATATCCACACCTCACATGCAGGCATGACATCACTCCAGCCAGCTGCATAATAGATAACAAAATGGCTACTTCTTGCCACCCAAATAAGGAATGAGTCCATTATTTGGCTGAAGTATATCTTTACAGCTTTGAAGTGTATCCTTACAGCTTGCTATTCTAAATGTGACGAGGGTTGTGAGGATGGGCTTACATGGGAAGGACTATGAAGAACAAATGTGTAATGACAAAATACTGTCGGCTATTAACTATGGAGCTAATTTTAGGGTCTTGATGCTGATGCATACTGTTTCTACTGCTTTCATTTCTCAGCCGGGCTCCATCGACGGACTCTTGCAGTGGGCTTTCCACAACATCTCCAGACCTCATCCAGACTCTCAAGGATACTACCAGTGACAGCCAGGAGTGCCTGCACTAATGCACTCAATCACACACTGAAATACTATAATGCACTGGTGAAATGAATATACCTCATTAAAATTAAATAGCTTGCTGAATTTACAGGGCTAGGTCAAGTTCTTTCCTTCCTGGAAAAAATACGCTTAACATTCACATTGGAATTAAAACTTTGTTTGCTTGTTCCTTGCCTGCAGTAAATTTCTGGTGGCTGATTTTAGACTGACCTACTTTCCTCCAGAGGCAAAAAGTTCAAGCAGCTATTATAGTTGAAGTGCAACTGTTGCACCTTTTCAAATAATAGGTTTCAAACTATAAGGAGTGAGAAAGCGTATGATGAATATCCACAAGGCATTCTTATTATATGGAGGATAAAGAGAAAGTGAACTCAGTATCCACAAAGGCTTCACTGTACATATACAGACTGTCAATGTAGCATTTCTTATAAGACACTACAGTTGCATTGAATGGTTCTGTTGTTGATATCGTCATGCATACACACACACACACACACACACACACACAAAGATGAGACATATAGCCTGCCTCCCTTCACCCTGCAGTATCTTTGTTGTTATTCCAAGAAGCCAATTGAAACAATCTCTCTCCAACATGTAGCAAAACTAGCTTGCAGCAAATGTGTTTTTGATTGACATAAGGATCTTTTCAGAGTCCTGACCTTGCTGGTAAAGTAATGCCTGCATGCATACCACATTCAGATCATGACTCCCTCCACCCCCACACTACAGAAAGGGTGCTGCAAAGGTAGGAGGGTCTGTTTTCAGGTATTGTGTCCATCCTTCCCTCCCATGAACCCTCTTCTTCTCACTCTTCACACCTCCTCCTGCTGCCCTCTGGGCCCTGGCCTGTTGTACAGGACTTGGGGTCGCTCCTGATGTGAGTCCTTGGACATCTGGCTAGACCAGGCCGCTGGTAATCAGGTCACACAAACAGATACACTTCCTCGTTGTCATCATTCTTTAAAGTTCACCAGCTCTCCACTGTTGTAATCCTGGTAATCCCCAGATACCTTTATGCCTTGTCATGTGTTTGTTGTGGGTCCGTGTGTGTGGGTGTGTGAATGTTTTTACCTTTAGGGGAGTTGGTGTTGGACAGGACTACAGCAGATCCAGATGAGGACATAGTCGCCCTCACACTAATGTCAGACTGGAGCAGGAGGAGAATAGTGTGGCAAAACACATGCACACACATATACTGTATGAATGAAGACCTTTATTGCCTCTAGAGGAATTTGCCTTGCATAATGGGCTTCATGAAAACACATACCTCATTTAGGCTTACAACATCAAAACATCCAATAGCTCTACATGAGGAAAACATAACAGTGGCAACTTCAGGGGAAAAACTGAATAAAAATGAATAAATATTGTTTGACTTTATTAAATAGGTGAAGGTAAGATGTATAATCAGTATAAAGGATCTATATCTTTATCTGTATATGACTGTTGTGTCATATACACACATATGCAATTCCAAAAAAACAATACAAATTTTCACATATGTGCACAAAGTGATTCCCTGTGTCTTTCTCATTGTGGGGGGAAAAGAAATTCACATTCACACAATACACCAGATGGTTTCAGTTTGATGAGGTATGCACGCCGAGAAATGCCTCTGTTTAACAGGAATTCCTTGAAGACTATCACTTAGATGTGGAATGTTGTTTTTGTCATGGGATTCAAGAGTTTTAGCATGACTGCCAGAGGGATGGAGTTCTGCCAGGCAGCAGAAAGATTTTTCTCCCCTCGGTCTTCAGTTGCCATGGCTCCCTGCTCCTACAGGCCCAAAACAGCGGATGAGAAACATGCTCCTCTCAGTGTGTGTGTGTGTGTGTGTGTGTGTGTATATCTGTGCATGTGTGTCTCTGCGTTTCTTTTTTATGAGTCCGTTTTCTTAATGGTACATGAAACAGGCTGCATATTTGAGGGCCCTGTCTTTCCTCGATTTATGCACCATCCTTGACAAAAAGAAAACAGTTGCATTGTAATTCTTCTTGAAACTAGAGAAAATATATGCATGTATCTCATTCCATGAATAATTTTAGGGCTAGAAATCTGTCACAGCAGGCAATAAATGACAATGAACTCACTATATAACTATACTTGATTGCCTGTCACAACTTTTGACCAAAAACATATTTTGAGCATACCCCTACTCTTACCCATGAGTATACTCTTAAAACCTCTTTAATTTTTGCCTGAAAACACACCACACTCCTTAATAACGTCTTAATATCAAGATTTAATCAGTTTAATTTCTCTTAATTGAAGATGAAAAGCTATAAATTAAGGAATATTTCAGAGGTATCTCAATCTTTTTTTAAATTAAAGGGCAATTGAGGCTTTCTTGAGATCCCTTGATAAAGCATTTCAGGCATAACTGAAATGGTATTTAAAAAAAACAACTACTGAAAATGTTGTCTTCCACAGTCTAAGTGGCATTTTACAGGTATTAAGGAATAATTATTGTAAAATGTATCAAATTATGGTCAAGCTAGTGAGTAATTAATAACTATTGAATTAAGGGAAAAAAATCCCTTAATTTTTTTTTTCAGGGTGAACTAAGAATATGAAAAATGAAGAGATCCTATTTCCAAGAGATGGGTGTTGCATCAATAAAGTTGCCTATTTATCATTGCCTTCGCTGTTTGTGGGCTTTGGATCCCAACTCATGCTATGTTACACAGCTCTCTTCTATTTTCCAACACTGTACCGCCTGAGACGCCACAGGAAAAACTTATTTTTAAAAATTGCCAAGAGCTCATTCTGTTTTTGGTCAGGAAAAAAAAAAAAACCAACAACATTCTTACCACTAGGAGGCACTCATCTGATGACGATGATGTGAAACACTGTTATCCATATTTCACTCAACACTTGTGAAGCAAAGCTGTCATGTAACCCGTCGCCATAGGATAACAGGAAGTGCTTCACTCGACAAAAAAATGTTTGTTTATGCTGAAAAGTTGATTTATGTTTGATTTATCTTTCATTGGCACAAAGCGTCACAGCCACCCTATTTCCTAAACAAACATTTGATATGAACAGCGAGGAGAAAATGTACGTAATGTAGGTGGTGTTTATACAAAACCAGGCCTGGCACATTTCTCTTCTTATGCAGACTCTCTCTGTTGCCTCACTGCCTTTTCCTGGTCCTAAGAGTACTGAATATAATGTAAAATATTCACTTTATCTATCTGTTCACCTACAAAGCTATAAGTGATGGCAATTACTCAACTTAAATCACCCCAAGACCCAGTGACTTAACATTTTAATATCAAAAGTAGTTGGTTCGGGGTATATAATTCAGTTAAGTTCTATAATTTAGCACTCAGAATGCTGAAGATTTGATTGTGGATCATTGTTGTTGCATCACACCATCTGACAAAGTAGAGCCATAAAAAATACCACTATTATTATTAACATGTTGTGTAAGTCCATGTTCAGGTTGTTGGGTTTCGGTCAATACTGCTCTAAAGACTATGATGCTCAAACTGTTTGTGATGACTGACAAAATAAACACACCTTACATCCAAGCAGTCGATGCCTGTTAACATTCGTCACGATGCTCAGTGTGCTTCCTCTGAATCTCTTCGCCTTGTGTAATTTCACACCGTTTTTATCAAGCTTCGAAATATTTAAGAGTTTATTTTGGAAGACATTTTTTTTCAGATGATAGCTCCACGGCTGGGAAGAGGGTGAGAAAAATAATATCCCCTATGCACACTTAATGTTCAGTCATATCTTCTGAAGTCTCAAGGCAACATTCCTCCAACACACACACACACACACACACATCACACATCCTGTTACAGTGTCATTGGTCACAGCTATGGAATTCTTTGGAAAAGTATGATAAGTGAAATTCCCACGGCTTGGGGCATCCTCTTTTCACAGCTTTTGGCATTTCAGATGAGCATATTTGCGGGCAGCTCTCCAGCGGGTGTTCCTGCTGGGACGCCATTGGTCTGAGGGTGTTTGGGGGAATGAAGGCCGCATAACTTCCAGGCAGGGCTCCCCTCTCTCTTCATGTTATTGTTGCGAACAGGAAGCCGCGGAGGCCTTGCATTGTCTCAGCTCTGGTGTGAGGCTTCAGAGCCCGAGGCCTTGCTTCTTTCAAATTAGAGTTCATGGTGCAGGGATACTAATCCTGCTCTGTGTCGTTCTAACTATAATTTTTATTTCCCAGTTGATGGTGGATTTGTATGTTAAAGTAGCAATCCGCTGGCTAAAATCAGCCGAATGTCCTTCCAAACTCTTTTCACTTCTGAAATAAAAATACATCACATACTGTACACCATGTTCTGTTTGGAAAGAGAATACCAGGCCATTTTAAAAACATTAACTTCTTTTTTTTCTCTCTTTTTTTTTTTCTCCACAACTTTTGACACAGTGAAACGGCCCACTTCCAACATTCCAGCGTTACGTAAGAGTGGTCTGAAGTCAATCAAGACTGAGCACTTATTTGTGTTCCTGATCTCAATGAAGTGGATCAGAGCTGGCTGGGGGTGACACGCGCACACACACACACTCATAGTCACCGCCACCAACACCACCAACACAGCTGTGTCACATGCTTCCCCCTTTTTGCCAAGAAACTTTCACTCTCTCCTCTCTCTGCACTGACTTGAAGTTTCCACATTTAGCAAAAAAGAAGAAAAAAAAGTCGAGCTCGCTGCTCTCTCCTGGTTTGTGTGAAGCTCAGTATGTACAGTAATATATTACAGGGCTGCGGTCCTCACAAAACAATGATCACTATGCTCAGCTTTACAATGAATCAATCTCCTCTCGAGCATGTGGTCAGGAACACCAGTGAGTAACCACAACACAAAGAGATTCATTTGACAAGACAGCAACTCCCCTGCAAAGAGCTATTTGTCTAGACGTCTCCCGACACGCAGCGGTTTGCTGCATTTGACAATTTATCAAATCTCCTCTCGTTTTTTTTTTTTTTTTTCCAAGGGTTATATGGTCAGATCTGAGGACAAACATCCAAACCTCTAGTTAGGACGAAGAAAACTATTCCAACTCTCTCTCTCTCTCTCTCTCTCTCTCTCTCTCTCTCTCTCCCTGTCCCCTAAGGAGGCCAGATAATGATACGCTGGCAGGGCAGATTGCAGGGTTGCCATCGGTCTGGAACTGTAAACACAGCGGAGAAGGCTCGTTAGGACATTCCAGAAAGGTCCTCAACTGGGGATTCTTGGAAGCGCTTCTCGGGTGTTTGCATTCTTCCTTTGGGACGCCAGTGCTAACAGCGCTGCCTGTGATCACGGCCCTGTCCCAAGTGAGAATTATATGAGGGGAAATGAGGGCTAGCAGATGTTGAGTATTCCCCTTTACTCCTTGCAACTGGACAGTAACGCAGGTACAGGTGATGGATCCTTCAAATTGTTCTTTGTTGCACTTTTCATTCATGTTTTTCCATCTTATTTGATACTCAGATCTTATTTATTCATATAAAATATACAGATTTTAGCTGAACATGGAAAATCAAGGCATTATTAACAGTTTTTCTTCAACGTTTGCAAACCTTAGCAATATAAACATCTATGTGAAGCTCCCATTTGACAGTGGAAAAAAATACCAATGCAATGAATCAAAACATGCTAAGAGTCAGAATCAGGGCAACTGTTGCAACATTTACTGCATACCCCCGTACTGTAATTATCACATCTCTGCATCCAAATGAGCCAAACCACTGACTTGGGCTTCCAGAAAACATCATATAGGATAAAACCAATGTTATGTTAGCAAGAAGGTGACCTTCATGCCATGATGATTTTGGAAAGCTGGGAAATGGCCAAAAGATCACTTCTTTAAATGGAACGGACTTGTTCCCAGCACAGTTCAAGCAAACGTAGTGTACATGCTTGATGCAACGGAGGCCAAGTCTCTGTGCTTGACCGCAGGGTTGTTGCAAGAGGAAAGATCACTCAGCCAGGAAACACTAAAGCGTGTCACGAAATAGCTCAAGTGTTGCTCATAACTGCAAATATTCAGTCGGCATAGCATGGACACTCAATAGAACGTACAGCCAAGTTCAATTTGACAAATTATTCAAACATCAAAAATAGGTACAGACATATGATCCAGGGCAGAACAAAGCTTGGGTCAGAAAAGAAGCACTGCTGGGTCTTCAGTTGTCACTACAAGGTGCTCTTTGGATGGATCAGGTGCTTCATTACTCATTAGATGCATGGAATGATCAGTTTCTTGTATTAACTGTTTATTATAAAAGGGTCTCTTCCAGTAAATCTAAGGCACACCATAGTTGTCCTCTTCTGAATAAAATGCCTGTATTTTTCATGGCAAAACATTAAAAAAGGTCAACCTGTTGCAACATGACAGTCTTAATCATCTTTGTTGCAACACACTGGTCTTTTTTCATGTTTCCCAGGTAAAGTAAAGGCATTTTATTTATAAGCAGACAAGGCAATAAGCCTTGTTGGAAGAGACCTACCTTTCACAATTGAGAATAAACAGTTAATGTTTGGGTCATGTGTATTTATCTGTAAACTGGGTGAAGAGTATCTCTTTGCTCAAATTAAAACATCAAGTCTTGGTGGAAAAAAGGAGAGATAAAGGTTTTATTCTGCTCGTTTTCCATGAGTGTTAACTATAGTGTAGACACAGTTGGCCCACTTATTTAACTAGGTTAATACATAATATGACTTTTCATTTCTCAAACCTAAAAGCAATTCAGATAAATTTCTCCCATTTGGCATTAATAGCCATTTGAATCCTATTCATCTCAGAATAGACATTTTCCCCCTGGCTTATTCCCCTCAGCCTTAAAAATAGACAGTCTGTATAAAATAAGACAATGGTCGTCTTTTAGGCCAAACAATTAAGTCTTTGTGTGTCAGCAGACACATCCAGGCCTTGAGTTGCAACCATTAACATATCCCGCAGCTGAATCATCAGTTACTGGTAGTAATACCAAGGCTGGAAGTCATCTGTCACGGGGTTTTTTCCATTTGACACTTTTAGAAATTGTTTGATTTGCACAGCTACAGCAAGCCAAGCAGAAAAACATGCCCTCCTGCAGGGAGTTGGCTATTTAAAGGGTGTTATCTGTTAGTATTGAAGTTGTTATTTCCAGTGTCAAAGACAATGACTTCTTCCCAGTCTCAAAAACACCAGTTGTGGTAGACACACACACACACTACCACATGGCAGTATTCAAAAATTATCTCCTGAAGTTGAACAAAAAAATAATAATAAGTTTGCTGAGTTTGTCTCCAAAATCACATAACTCCATTTGCATTCATTTCTAGAGATCCCGTTCTTTTTCCAGGTAAAACCAATCAACCAATTCCAGGTAAAAACAAACTGTAAATGATAAATTTTTCTGGGATTAAATGGATTTTATATTCATATAGAATGTTATATGAACCATTAGGTACATATAATAGTAATTTCTTTTTGCTTTTTTTCACCCCCAAAATGACATTTAAATGTTTTTGCAAATGAGCTCTTCTAGTTATTTTACGATGGGAGTAAACACCCTCATCAAAAATAAGATCAACTTTCTACTTCCCTTACTTGAAAGTTAGTCTGTGCTATGTATAGTACATCCACACTGTTAGCCAAATGTACATACCAATACCATTAAATGCAACACTTAAAATATATCATCAAATGGCACTTTCTTCTCAATTAAATCCTCTACCCCAGTGGTTTTCAACATGGGGTCCAGGGACCCACATGGGTCCTTGAGGGGCTTCTAGGTAGTCCTCCGCAAAATGAGGAATCGTTTAATTTCACTGTAATTTAATTCACCAGAACCTGTAAAGATGCAAAAGAAAATGTATGTGTGATTATTCTCACCTATTCAAAACTATTTGTCAGTGTTCATTTATGGCACCTAAACAATTGAATACTCAATGCAAAACAAAATTCCTCTTCATAATGGGTTCCTCAGGCAACATCACTTGAGACAGGGACCCAGAGCTTAATCAAAGTCAGCCTGGGGGTCCATAACATGAAAAAAAATTCAAAACCCCTGAAAGTAACCCAATTTCCAGTCTCACATGACCTCCAGCCCCCCTCCTTCTCCAGCCTACCACCTACCTGCTCAACCTGCTTTTTACCCCCTCACTGAACCCGCACACACCCCACAC
>OMLF01057424.1:0-11399 GCA_900302615.1 Holocentrus rufus | reverse complement strand
TCCCCCCCCCCCCCCCCTCCCTCCCCCACCAGCCATACCTCACGGCCCGGCCTCTAACAGAACGCCGCGCCATAACATATCATTCCACTTCTCATTTCTTTTCCTCTATGTTCTCCCACTCTGTCCATCTGTCCTCCTGGTGTGTGTTAAGTGTGTGTGTGTGATTGTTATTTACCTTGAGCCGGTCTTTGGGCAGGGCCTGGGCTCCTTTCATGATGACTTCCTGAACTCTCTCCACTGACAGGTCACTTCCTGCCTGCTCCAGTCGCTGGCTGAAGAAGCCAATCACCTGAGGGCCGCACAAGAGGGAACAGCCAATCACGTTACAGAACCCGTGTTCAAATTAAACAAAAACACCGACACGTCAGGATCCACTGAGCTCAAAAAAACGATTAAAGATGAAAAAAGATGAATGATGAAGTTGACCTTTTAGTTTTGGTTAATTAATAATTTCATTATTACACATGCGCTAATTCTAATGGACTGTAACTCGGACAATCATCACCTGATTTGAATCAAACTTGGCAGGTTGGGTGAGGATCATTTTCTTCCCAAATTGGTCAAATGAGCGACATCAAAGTTTTCCATACGACAATACAAGGGGCATATAAACCGAAACAGCAGGTGACGCAACTGTAGCGTCTCTCTGAGTGCATTTTGAGTCAATTTCGAGTTTTTTTTTTTTTTTTTACAATGTCCTTTTAAAATACTTTTACCGTTAAATCCTTTCCTATTGCCAATGACAAAATATCTCATGTCATCTTGATCTCACTGAAGTTGAATTTCAAATGCCGCTTCTGTCATGAGGTTCCTCGACTCCTCTAATCCTGGAGTTTGGAGCTGTCACATTAAGATTGCAGCAGCCCAGCCACATATGATGACACTGGGTGCAATCCGGAGGAGTAAATTAGACCAAGATGACATCATGCAATATATATATTTATATATAGGGGCATATGGCTATGGTGGCACTCGGATGCAAACATGTGGTCCACCAAAACGGGCAATTTTTGCAAACAACTGGAGGGAGCTGGAAGCATGAATTCTGCTTTGAATTGAGCGCTCCTGCAGTGAAAACCGGGAGAACGCGGCACAAATTGAAAATGCTATTATGCCTGTAAGCTCAGTAAACATATGTACAATATTGCGGATTACAAATTCCCCACAAGTTTTCAGTATGTTTTTATCCCAAAAATGATCTGATGTCTTCCAGGTTTAAGTCCAAACAAGAGATCAAGGAAACTGTATTTTGCTTTCCCCCTGGAGTGCCGGGCTCTTCCCTGGAGAAATGTTTGATATTTGATAATTAAAACTCAAGGTATTACTGATTCTTTTTAATGTTTTTCCCCCCCTTTTTTTTTGTTGAACCAACACTGAAGCTACATCCACAGGCAATGTTGTCTCTGCTCACAGGCTGCGGCTGCTTGGGAGAATTCAAATACGCCCGAGCTCACATGAGCCTTGTGTATGTCTACATCTATCTGCCACTGATCTCTTCATTAACTCTGAAGGCCTCCCATATGGGGTTAATTTAGAGGCAAAAAAAGCAGCCCTTCATCCTGAATCTCTTGCTCACGCACACACACACACATACAACACAACACACACACATTTTCCAGCAAAGGAAGGCTTCAGAGAATCGCCTTAGGGAGGCTGATTTAACTCAGGCATTCTCGCTACCTAGCATGCTTCCCTCGTACTTATGAGCAACACTCAAGCCTATGGCCATGTATGCACGCATGCGCTCCCCCCTTCCCCCCCTCCCCGTGCACGTGCACACACACTAAAAAGGAAGACAGGCTTTACTGAAGCCTGCGTGCTTCCTCTCCTCCTCGGTTTCCTTTATATGACTGCAGCTATGAATGACAGCCTGCTCCCTCGCTGTCCCTCCCTCCTCCCGCGAAGACAACCATACACTCTCAATGAATATTTGACACGACGCCTCCCGACACCGAGGGGCTGATTAATTCATCAATACTACTTTTGCCAACAGAGCCCAGCATGTCGTACAGTGCAATCACACATCATGTTAATGATGCAGCGCACATATGTGCCAGATCTGGGAACTCTGTGCTCCCCGGCTTTTTTTTTTTTTTTTTTGAGGGGGATCCCCATAGAGATGGAGAGAACAGCACTCTGTGGAAAAAAAAAATCGCTCTTTACAACTTTGATCTGTTCGTCGGCGATGTTAAAAGTCAAGCAGTATTTTTGGAGCAACTACTAGGAATTTACCAACACCAGGAGGGGAAAGTGCTCCCAGGTCTTTGCATCCAGGCTTCGCTCAATCTTTCATCTCTGATATTTGGCGGATGATGAGGGAATGCAATAGAAATGTATGTGATTCTAACAGCACCTAATTATGTCAAAAAGGCATTCTACTGTATGTATGCTGGAAACATTGGGATGTTTCCCTTGGTAACATCCTAATTACCTCTAGGAACTGAAAATAAGCTTTCGGTCGTGTGCAAACAAAAGATCTACTCACTTCCTCTCTCTTTTCTGAGCTATTTACTCAACTGCTATGCACACATGGGTATACTTGCATGCAAAATGGACATGAAAATCTAAGCTCAGCATTCACATTATAGCAGATGCACTGGCATTCTGTTCCATGTGTGTGTGTGTGTGTGTGTTCTGACCGTGTCCAGGTTCTGCATGATGTCCTGGAAGGAAGGGTGCGTCCTGAACTGCTCAAAGAGCTCCCTCTTGTAGAGCAGGGCGTACACCAGGTTGGGGTTGTGGTGCAGGGAGTTGGACAGACAGGAGTTGATGATTTCGAGCATCATGCGGATCACCTCCTCGATCACATTCAGGTCCTGGGCCTGCGGGGAAAAAGGGGGGGATGGAAAGGTTAATTGGTTTCTGACGATGCCGGTTTCAGCTACAGCGGTGGATCTCTTGCGATGGTCTTGCAGAGAGATTGATGGACGGCAAGGCTGACAGGTGGACAAAAGCACAAAAGAAGAGAGAGGTGGAAGAGGGGAGAGGAGGAAGGAAAGAGGGGAGGAAATAAAGAAATGATCAAACAGGAAAATGCAACCCTCCTGCAACTGCCTCTCTATAATGTAATATTTAATAAAATTTCCTCCCCTTGCTCAGGAACCCGCTGGCCTGGTGTGAACGGGACGGGACACTCGGCCTGCAGGAGCCTGGTGTGAAATGCTCCGGTGTAGTAAAGAGCAAAACGCCGGGCGCCTGCTGTTTCGGCTGGCGTGCAAAGAGTCTAAGTTTACTCTCTAATGACAGCCGAGATCTGGGTGAGGGACAGGGAGGTGCCCTTGTTGAGCCACAGGCCGGGTCTTGTCACACCGCGTTTCCTGCCGGGGTCGGGACAGCCGCGTTTAGTGACAGGTGACGGTGTGGGAGGAGAGAGACGGGAGGAAGACGGGCTGACGCGCTGAGTCAAGTTACATTTATTCAGAAAGTCCTTTAAACAAAACAAACTTGTCGCAAAATACAAGATACGGACACAAATACAGACCGGAGGTTAAAAATACATAAATAAATAAAGATACCAGGCTAGAACATATAGACCTTTTTCACAGCAGCCATTTTGACATGAAACTGTAGGTTAACGCAGGTGTTAGTAATCATATTAATAAAGGTTCTGTACTGAAATGGAACAGAATCTTAATTAATGTGATTAGTAACACCTGTGTTAACCTGCTATTTCATGTCAAACTGGCTGCTGTGGAAAAGGGTCTATATGCTTTCTGTCTGTGTGTGTGCAGCATTTGCCTGTGAGAATGGATATGAGAGCGCTGAGGCGACACTGGGGCGATCTACAATATATGACTGTCTACCACGAGGAGCTCAGAGGTGCCTTAATCAGAGGAGGAAACAAAGAGAGGAAAGGCTGGTGAGGTAAATGCAGATTGTGAGCTGCACTAAATAAAATGTTCTGGTCTGGACAGGAAGTGATTTGCACAAAGGGAGGGGGCAAATAAGCTATAACTTCCTTACTTGGCTTCATATTTACTTTCAAATACATGGAACGAGAAGGTGGCTTGGGCCCATGAGGACAAACTCTGGGCAGTCTGATGGGGGGTGAGGTCATTTTTTTTCCTTTTTTTTTTGCCTTTTAAATTAGAGATATGACTTTGTCATAAATACATGCATTTACAGAAGGACAAAGAAGACAAACAAAGACATGGCTAATGTGATATCTCTGGGTCAATTTCTTTTCTTTTGCTTTCTGAACAATTAAATTAATTAAAATTAATCAATCCAAATCACATGCATATACTATTCATATGCATCCCAATATATTTTGACTGTCTCTATTTTAACCAGGAAATAAACATGTCAAAATCTTAACTGTCCCACAGACCTATGGTACCTATATATTTAAAATATTTTAAAACTTTTGTTTTTAAAATACCTTTTATTTGATTTGATTTTTTAAAGATTTTTATTTACAAACATAGTTTAATAAATTGAAATAAAAGTGTGCACAGTTTTCTACAGTATTAGGCTATACGGCAGCTGAGCCAAACTTGTAATGAAAAATTAAATGCAACTAAATATTCTATAACACATTCAATATTGACTGAAGAGAATACGAAAGTTTAGTCCAGTCATAAAGCCACAGTCCTACAGGTTACTCTGACACTGAAAGACAGCTAACAGAGCGGAGCTGTACAGTACAGATCTATTCTGGTTGGCAGTACATGGGGTTAATGATGTGGTTAACATGATTAGATCCAGACTACAGCAACTTAAACCTCAGCAACAAGTGATGCTGCACACCCAGACAGGCACTGTGAAAACTCACAGCATTTTAACTTTGGTTTGCATACAAACAACTACAACCATTTTTAAAGTAAGCCTCCTTTCTGTTTTGGTTTGTTGGGCTTTTATTCATTCTGCCACAGTCACACAAAGTAAAAACATAGACAGCAATACAAAGAGCATGTAGATTTTCACCGCCGTGGTCTAATTTTTCTAGAACCATTATACTATTTTATCAAAAATATTCTGAAAATGATATATTGGGGTTAATATTCTACATGTAGGGACTTTATGTTGAAGGTTTTATAGGAAAAGTTTTTCTTGTGATACAGTGACACAGACCCTGAAGCTGACTGCTGCTCGTCCTCTTGACTGTTCACCCTGCTAATCAGGCCATGCCCGCTCTGAGCCGGGTAAATCTGCAAACACTTCTTTTATTTCCCTCTGTTCTGGCTTTTGGTCCACACTCAACCAGCGTTTTCCACCCGCAAAAATGGCTCTCCAAAATTGTGCAATTTTGAAAACGCCGGTTTGGCATTGTGGTGTGTGGACGGGGAAAACTGAGGTCATCGTCTGGTACTGAGCACGCTCAGACCGGCGCGTGTTCGACAGGGACTTGAAGCATTTTAGGGCGTTGCAGCGCGGAAAGTGGGCTTTTGGAACACAGCCTGAGAATGATAGTGTGATGTCGTGTGCAGGGCTTCAGGTAGACATGACCTCATCATTTCACACTTTCAACAATAACACATCTCCACAGCGAGCAGCAGCAGGAAGACTCCCTCCTCAAGACGTTTGCCAAATCCACACAGTCCACTGTTTCCACTCTCATTTGCCTGGAGCAGCATGCGGTGCCTACGGGAATTTCATTCACATTCGTTTCAATGGAGAATTCAAAGATTACCTGCTTTAAATAACATTTCAGCGGATTTCCACCCCTTGCCTCCACCAACATCATTATTTCAGGTGAAGCACACTTATGTTCTCACACAAACACATATGCATCCACACCCACGCGGGGAGAAACTTTACAGAAGTTAGGCTGACACCCTGACAAGCTGGTTCTGCTGGAGCCCTAAAGTCTTTCATCAGCCAACATGCAGGAAATCAAAGAGCATCCTAATCCTATTTCAGCAAGGCTGCCAGCCTGAGAGCTGCAATTTAAACAAGAGGCACTTGAGCTGCATAATGACGCACCATAACCACCATAATATATTAAGCACAACTAGTTATGCCATTGAAATCATTAAGCTTGCGAATGCATTCATTAGAAAATATTTTGATGCAAATGTCTTCATACAACACAAGGGCCATATTATGAACTCCATATCTTAATGCATTAAGGAGTTCCAAGAAATTCAGTTTTCCCTGATTAATGTGCAAATTTAAGTAGCAAGGTGTTCCAAAATCAGATCATCTTATCTATGAGGGGAAGTTTGTATTGTTCTGGAGTTATTTGGTTCAGAATGATGTTTCTACACAGCCAATGTCCTGCATACCATGTACCAGGGTGGCAGGACATAAAAAAAGCTGCATGGAGACACAGGGAAAAGGATCTTCAAAGAAAAAAAAAACACAACCGGCGGCATGAATCCAACATATTACAAAGAAAATGTTTGAGTCCCCCTGGTGTGAGTGCTATGGCTCGAGCTCTGAGAGATGTGACAAGTTCTGTTGTTATATATAAGCTTCCCAGCAGATAATGCTGCTAGTTTTCAAGCCAATCCAAAAATACAGAACTGTGAATAGCACCATGGCTCATTTGAACAAAGGCCTCAAAAACACACAATAAACCTCCAAAATGAGCCCCGGGTTTCAGTGCACCATGTCTCACTTTTGTCGAAAAAGCAATGGACCCGTACGTCTCAATTTTCAATACTTTGTGCAATTTATAGCAAAAGGAATAGGGGGAAAAAGGGAGTTCATTTTTTGTGAGATATCAGTATAGCCAGGTTGGGAATATAATTACACGGCCAGAAGACAGACGCTGGTCGACTGCTGAGAAGCATGGAGACAAAGAGATGCAGACTAGGAGAATGCAGGAGTCAAGACATCCAAAGCAGCTTAGCTTAAGGCGATGGAGTACTAATGAAATAAACCGTCTGGCACTGTGAGCGGCATTGTAGCAAACACAGACACACAGACACAAACACACACACACACACATACACACACACAAAGAAAGGACAACTGAAAAATTCCCCAGACAATTTAAAGCTTCAGTATTGACCCTGTCAGTCATGAAAAAACTGTCTGCATAACTGAAAAATAAACTGCTTACAGTTCAAATACCTCAAATACAAGAAGTTGAACAGAGTTTAAACGCTGACATTTTCCTTCTCTTTTCAATAATTTACTTGAATAATTTAATCTTTCCTGGTTGACCCCTGCCACTTTAACCTAAAATAAGAAAGAAAACTGAAATTCTGAATACAGTTTTGGATTCCCAAGAGAAACTTCTTAAACAGCTCAATGCAGTACTAAATTATTTTTCTTCAACACTATGGCCAGTGCTGCAGCCACCAGTCAGACAGAAGTAAAACATTTTACTCCTTCACACTGCTGCGTCATCAAACTTCACACATCTTATAGAACTTAAGAAGAGTACACTTTACAAACCATGTCTGCTTGATAAAATCACGTTAACTTTCCACTGTTGAGAGAAGTTTTCTTTACATCTTATCTTTCTTTTCCTATCTACCTCTGCAGATCATTAAGACAGACTTAAGACATGTCATTTCCCCTCACTTCTGTGAAGTACAGACAGTGGCTGATTTGTTAATTTTTAACAGGGGTGCTCCAATGGGACTGGAAGGCTTGGTCTGTGGGTGTATTTTCAGCAACACAGACGCTACTGAATGAGCACAGAAATATTATAGCAATATTATAGGAATAATACAGGAAGCAGTGTGTCTCTATCATCCTCTCAATGTTCCAATTTGTCACAGTCATGAAGGTGACACACCAGGACAGAATATAGAGGCTACAATATCGTAGATTTGAGTATTTATAGTGTATAGTTTAGAGAATATCATAGATCCAAGATGAAACAAAATGGTGGGAGATAAAGGCACAATTACAAATCTGTGCTACTACAGGCACATGGATTTATCAATACACGGCACAGTTAGGCTACTGATATTTCAGGGCCATGGTCGGGGTCATAGATTCTAACCTCATTTAGATAAAGGATCAATGAGTCAGACACACTAGACTAACATATTCAACTAAACAAACCCTCTGCCCCTGTGTTCCCTCTCTGCTAACTAGGGTATGGACAGATGGGATGGCAGGTTAACAAGGGGGATGCATTTTGGTCATTTATTTTTCGATTTTTAACTTGGGGGTTTGCACCTTTCCCTTATTGTTTCCATCTTTTATTTCCACAAGCTGATTATGTTACTTGTTATGTTGTTGTTGTTACTTGTTACATTAATTGTATTTTTTTTCTTTTTTTTTGGATGCAAGGGTTATGTCTGCATGTACTGAATAGTGGTTTTTGATTCTTTCTTGTCTTAGGATGGCTCTACAAGCAATTCTAAGTGCAAAAGTCACAAGTCCCCACAGCCGCCCACTCACCCTCATGGTCAAAGTAGTGGCAACATGAGAGGTCACTAAAGTCCTCTCATGGGCCTTTGAGGAAGATGGAACACTTTCTGTGCTGTCTCAAAAAAAAAAGCTTTTGTGGCCATCACCAATGGAGTTACTGCAGCAAAAATGACAATCTATGAAGACACAGAAAAGCTACAATACCAAAGGATACCGCGTGTTCAGTTCATCACCTCCGGCTCTGCCTGAAAAGGGAAACTCTGATTTTCAGTACATGTGCCACCACAACTTTAAGAGTCCCTCATCTTCCCTGAGTCAACAGCAGCTAACTTGAGAGAAGAGCCAAAATAAGACTTGGTGACAATGATTGGCCATTACAGGATGTAGCAACAGCTACATTCATCTCCTGGTTGCATCCTGCCTCAAACCTGTCTGCTGAAGAAGAGTTCCTCTGCCTGAATGTAGTGCCTGTGAAATGGATTAAAATAAGGTGCTGAGTAAGCTATCTTCACCGGGCACACAGATGAGTTAGAACTTAAGACAATAAAAGCCTTTTTTTTCCACTAGCAGACCAATTTCAAAATTGAGACAATAAACATAAAATGTAGGACATATATGAAATCCCTCTAGCTGCAGATTATGGTAAATGGGACTGCGATGCATATAGGCTGATTCCGTCTAAAACCGGCCTACAAATCTGTAACATAACTGCATGTGGTAGCAGGTTTTATTCAATCTTCTGTGTCCTGCTTCTAAAAGAAGCCCTTACCTTATAAATAACTGTACAGGTTATATGGAGGTTTTTTTCACCCATATGCAGCGAGGATTAGGATCACTGCAAAATACATAATGGCATATTGTTGTGTCTGGACGATGTAAAAGCTGCGGATTTGTATGAGAAAACTGGAAAAAAAAAAAAAACGCTACATAGATACAATAATGTATTGATTGCCACAAGTTATAGCAGCTTTGAGTTCTGGGCTGGTGGATGAAGGTGTGTGGTGGAGTGGCGCCTCAACAGGCAGACGTGGAGGAGCATGTGGAAGGCAGGAGAACGGGCTATAATGAGGATTGATGGCGTGTCTGGGAGCGGAGGTGGCTCTCTGGGCTCGACTCCACTGCCTATAGCTAGACCTGCTCGGCTCTGGCAGGGCATAATTAGACGGAGAGCGGGGACGGAAAGAGGAGACGCGCGTGTAGGAGGAAGAGGAGGCAAAAGGGGGGGAAGGGAAATAAAACGGAAGACGAGGAACAAGAAAAGAAAGCAGTTGGACGGAGCGAGGGGATGTGATGAAGAGGAGGACAAAGGAAGAGAGAGAGAGAGAGGGAGAGACGGAGGAGGAGTGAGGGAGACGTTGTGTGTTCTCCAGCTCTGTTCCAGCTTAATGAGATTAGCCCGGCAGAGAGAGAGAGAGAGAGAGAGAAAAAATGCCACACCAGGGAATTCAGGTCACATGAAAATAGGCTAGCTAGACGTCTGCCTGGCCCTGTGTGTATGTTTGTCAAGTGGATGAGATTAAGTCGGAGGTCCACAGTTAACTGTCCGCTTGAAACTCAGACAGGATTTATATATCCTGGCTCCTCCTCCTCCTCCTCCTCCACGCCCAGCTCCCTCCGTTGTCCTACGCCGGTTTTCACTAAAAATAAACCCTCCAGAAAACACCTCGGCGTGGAAGTGTGTGTGATTACTGCCTTTCTCTTCTCGCTCCTCATTCTCCTTCCTCTGTATCCTCCTCCCACTCTCTCTCTCTCTCTCTCTCTGCTCCTCGTCTGGTCCCTCTCCTACGCTCGCGTGTTATTTTCCAGCTTCCTGCGCTGTCATTTAGTCACAGCCATTCATGCCACTCTTATATATCTCCGCCTCAGCCAGACAAACACACACCGCAGACGAGAAAGATATCATTAGTCTCAATGATCCTGCCTCATTTCGACTTGTTTCACCGTTTAAATAAGCCTCGCAAGTGTGTGTGTATGTGTGTGTGCGCTCCAGAAGTCAGACAGAGCCTGTGTGTACATTCAGAAGCCCAAACTTTTCCATCTGTCTGGTGCTGATGCTTCTGGATGGCAGACACAGGTGTGTTATATGTGTGAGTGCGTACACCCTTCGGTATCCGTCTGGGAGAAAATGAGAGACAAAGCAAATTACAGAGCGGCGGATCCAGTCTGTCCCCGCGTCTGGAAAGGAAAGTGCCAAGACTACACATCTGCCGCCGCCGCGCCGCTACTGTGCGTCGTCCTGCAGCCTTTCAATTATGCATGCATCTGTGCGCGCCTGCATGTTTCGACATATTTGCATGCAGGTTAACGTGTTTGTTTGTCGGCGTGGACGGAGTGCAGGGACGGAGACGTGTAAATCTCTGTCAAGCAGGCGCTGGCATCATTAAACCATTAGCTTAGCGACTCCCTGGCTAGCCCGGCTGCTCGCCGTTGGCTGTCGCAGGGCGGCAAACCAGACGCATTAAGAGAGAACACAGACAAAGACAAGGGCATGGAGAACAGGCACAGACCGACGAGAGGCAGACAGACAGACAGACAGTCTGAAACCTGTCTGATGGTGCCAGTATATAAACATTTTGACATATGCAAAATACTCAGGTTATATCCGAGTATGATCCCATTCCAAAATGGAAAAATCATAGGAGACAGAGAAAGAAATAGAAAGAGAGAAACCAAAACTGGGGAATAGATGATGTAAAATTAGAAAATAACAAAATTTAAAAAAAAGAAAAAGAAAAGAGGGATAAAGCAAAAGCTGAGAAAAAAGACATGCAGGGAGAGAATGAGAAAAGGAAAGAAAGAAAGAAAAACACGGAAAGCAAATGCCAGGCAGAGACAGAGAAAAGGCACAAGTACAGACAGAGAGGGTCAGGCCGGCTCAGCAGCGGCAGCCTGCTCGGTCTTTGGGGAGGTTTTAAATAGGTCATTGTCTGACCTGCATTATGGTACCATGGCCATTTCATAATCGCACCACTTTGTGGAGCGCAGTGCCCAGGTCAGCCCCTTATTACCCCATGGCCTCACACACACGCACCCACACACACACACACACACAAGCACGCATGCTTGCACAGACACAGAATTAGGCAAAAGACAGTGTTTGCCCCCCAAACAACAGCAACATT